>CM031879.1:8122225-8149229 GCA_018697195.1 Certhia americana
CCCCCCCCCCCCCCCCCAGCCCCGCATCCCTCCTGGGCCCCACATCCCCGCCCAGCTCCGAATCCCTCCCCAACCCCGCATCCCCTCCCTGGCCCCGCATCCCCGCCCAATCCCGCATCCCCTCCCTGGCCCCGCATCCCCTCCCTGGCCCCGCATCCCCGCCCAATCCCGCATCCCCTCCCTGGCCCCGCATCCCCTCCCTGGCCCCGCATCCCCGCCCAGCCCCCGTCCTTTCCCGGTCCCGCATCCCCGCCCGGCTCCAGGCGCGGATTGCCGGAGCGGCATTCGCGACGTGGGCGAGCCCCGCACACCATTTCAGCTCTGAAATCTTTTCCCTGGAGGTGCGAACCGTGCCGATCCCGGTGCGTGCGGTACCCCCCGGCCCCTGTCAGTGATCCCAGGCTGTTGATGCATCCCGTGTTGGTGCAGGAGCTGTGCACACAGCTCACATGAAGGCGTTTGCCCAGTTGCACAAACTGAAGAGAGCAGATGTTTTACAAAGGATGAATAAACCAGTGTCACCGGGGACAGCGGGAAGTTGCCTCAGCATATTGCCCAGGTCTTGTTTTTGTCAGGGTTTGGGCTTTTTTCCTTTGTTTTACTGGAAAGCAGGAAATTTGAATTTGATTTTAGGCACTGAAACTGAGCCAATTGTCAGTCACCCACAGAAAGTTTGGACAAGTTAAAGGTTTGTGACTAATACATAAGATTGTGAATTATCAATGGTAGCTGGTGAATCACAGTGGAATTTGCACCTATGAATAATGTAACCAGGAGATACAATGTATAAGGGAATAATAAAAATACTGCAGTCAAAGCTTTACGAAACTCTTGCAAAAGTCCTGCAGAAGAAGTGACATCTTGATGTAGCAATGATCAGTGTAGTGGGGGGAGAACTAGGAAAGGATGATATCAGAGAAACTGGAAAAATAGTCTAAGGAAACCCTTTGTGCTGCAAGTGATGCATTTGAAAGATGAAGTCTGAAGACGGATTTTTGAGACTGTCTAATAAGAAATTATTAGAAGAATTAAAGGTGTTACGGCGAGCATATTGCAAGGAGCAAATCTCATTACATCTGTCTGGTCATCTCATTAATGAACTGCACTTAGCTCACATGCTGTGGTTTTTTTTGGTTTTTGGGTTTTTTTAATGTTCAAAACTGACTATCCAGTACCTTAAAAACACCCTCCTGCAGTCTACATCCTTGATAAATGTGCAAGGTTAGACAAGAAAATATTTATTCATAAGTGTCAGAGACAGGAAACTAGACAGTTCTTAGGTTGTTATTGCCAGTCACACACCCTGAAAAGTTTGGCACATGTTAATGCCATGAGACAGCCAGGTTGGGGGTTACACTGGTTTGAGGTCAGGACTCTCTGGTGGTGAGAGATGACTCTTGTTCTAGCTTTGTCCTCCAGAATGAGAGTCATTTCTTCCTATGGGCTTTGTTTTCATTCTTTAGGTACAAATACATATTTCTAGGTGTGAGCCTATCTACCAAAGGCAATTCTGAAAGCAGTATTTTAATCCACAAGAATAACTTGGAGAAAAAGCCATGACGAAGAAATGCTTCAGAAAACATAATTTCGTTTTTTAAAATTTGCTTGCAGCTTGAAAATAAGGAGAGAATAATACTAAACATATTATGTCCTTGCATCTGAGGAATAGGGTTATTAAACGTGTGTGGGGCATGTGTTCCAAAAGACTGTTAGCATTTCATAAATTACCCTGATATGCTAAATTTTGTATTTCATTTACATATTTATGATGCACATGCATTTCACTGACTGTGTGCTACAGCCATGGAATAGTTGTTCAGCTCTTGAATTAATTTGTTTTCCAGTCCATGTAATAAGAGGTGTTTGGCCTTCACTCTGAGTCCTCTTTCAACTCGCAGTCCAAATTCTCACATAAATTGAAAAGTAATGACTCAGTGTGTCTCAAAAATAAGCCTTTTCCTTGGAAATTTGTGGAGAGCTTGGAGTGGAAGGTTTTATATTTTAATGAGATGAGTCAGAAACATTTCATTAAGAATCTCTTGTAGAGCATGTTTTGGATAGGAAATTGTCCAAATGATATAAACAGATTTCACTTTGCATTTGGGAAATTTCTATGCTTGATGTCATGCAAATGTAATGTTAAAAAGTGGACTCAATGTTCTGATGCTAAATCAATGACTGGTCTTAAAAGAAACAATGTAACAAATGGAATGAGGGATTAAGTTGGCAAAACCAACTTCTGATATCTGTTAACTAATCTCATGATTTTTAAAAACAAACAGTTAAGTCTTCAATAAAATACATAAAACTCGTATTAACTGACAGAGACACATTGTGGTTTAAGGCGAATTTCTATCATTGTTAGCATACTGTGTTAGAACCTGATAGAGCAGAGCAGCCCCTCTGTTGGTAGGAAATAATGTATATAATCAAAATCAGCCTTAGCAGAGAGCCTTAAACCACAAGAAAATAAGAGTCCTAAAATAGGAGCTAACAGACAGAATGTTATTCAGAGGTTACCGTGGGCATTATACATGATAGTAAGCGTGCTGAGAATTAATGGAAAATGCATTAGACTGGCTGAAATACTAATTATTATCTTGCATGTATATTTACATTTCCTTCCCACTCTGCAGTGCTGTGACTCTGAGGTGACTGAGGACGTCAGTGCAGTTCTGAAATAACCATTTTCTCACTGCACCACAGACTTCTGACAAATAAAGGCAATTTAAACCATGCACATTGAAAAGGCCTATGGATTCTCCTGCACAAGCAGAGCTCCATTGCCACAGTGCAGGCTCAGGTCATTGACTCTTCCCTTTTCCTTACTGCACCTCTTTTGAGCTTCATGAGTCCACACTTGCTGGAGAAATCCTTCTTTGTACACTTGCTTCCATGTGTTTCTGAGAACCAAAGCAACAGGGATCTATATTTTATTTCAAAGGTGCTTGCACTTGAGAAGAGGATAAAGAGTTGGGGGTGAGAATAATCAATTTACTGCACAAAAAACTAAGGGATCCATATTTTAGGAAAATTAGTGATGTGCTAATTACAGGATTTCATTACTCGCAAACTAAATATCGCTGTGTAGATCAGCATCATGTTCCTACTACAGCTTTACTAGTCAATTCTTTTTAGAATCTCTGATAAAATACTGCATAAAAGCAAAGGGAAGCCAAAGCAAAGACCAAAGAGTTACATTTGGAATGTGGACTAAGCAGTACTTTATGGGAAGTTTTTTGTTGTCCTGAACTTACCCCATTGGTCTTGAATTTGGATTCATCTATTTTGATCTGTGTCAAAAATCTTCACTCAATAAAGCAGGAAGCATTTATTGCTTTGCTGTTACTCATGTTTTACTCAAATTTGCAAGTTTTGCATGGCTTAGGAATGCTGAGGTCTGAATTTATGTGACATCATACTTACATATTGCTGGTTAACAACTATTACTAATTTTTCTAGTTTGTCCCTGGGAATGAGGCAAGGAGACAAAATATGGGCCTTGTTCTTCTGTCGTTGTATTTATTTTGCTGTTCCTACCTGGCTACACAGGCTACACAGGCTACAAAAATTATTCCTGTTGATAAAGAGTTGACCAGAGTTTAAATTCTTCATTGTAAGGCAGAATTGCCCCATTTCTTCCTAGCTAAGGTCTTCAGAAAAGAGATTTGTTTGTGTTTTCTTTTTTTCTGCAATTTTTTTGAGGTCATTAAGACAGACACTTTTTGGCACAAATAATT
Organism: Certhia americana; assembly: GCA_018697195.1. Taxonomy (NCBI): domain Eukaryota; kingdom Metazoa; phylum Chordata; class Aves; order Passeriformes; family Certhiidae; genus Certhia; species Certhia americana. Next base: position 8,125,966 of record CM031879.1, read on the forward strand.
TTTTATCAGTATCTTTTTACTGCATTTTACCCCACTGAGGTATACAGAGTATACCTGTTTGATTCTCTCAGTCCAAAATGGTATCCTGGAGCAGTCCCATGGCCCATCCCTCAATAGGTTCTCTCCAAGGGTCAAAAGCAGACACTCCAGAAAGGGTGTAGAACCAGGAGAGACACAGTGGTACTTCCTCAAAGTGCTCTCCTCACCTCCAGCCATTTGCAGTCCAGGAATTTCTCTGATCACAGATGGTTTTAATTGTATTAATAACCCTCTGTAGATTTTCCTCCCATGTCTGGTCTGTTCTAAACAGATGTAAACTTTTCATTCTCTCAGTAATCTGTTCAAGTTTGCAGCCAGTCTGGTGTGTGAAGAGGATTCCTTCCTCTCCTTCCTTTCAAATCATCCCCATTTAAGCTTGTAGTGGCAGAATCAGAGATTGAACAGTCTGCGACCATTCTCTCTGTCCCAGCCCTATTTTTATAGGCTTCAATCATATGTTTAATTAGTTGTCTTTTACAGGTTTGTAACGATGCATACAAAATTAATTTTATAACAGCATCCCTAAAAGTTATCTTCTGCAATGTGATAGCTTAAAATTGTTGTTTGGGCCTTCCTTGGTTTCAGTTCATAAGCACATGAACAAAAAAGCTCACTGAAGTGTCATGTGATTTCCAGTTTTAGTTTGAAACCAGGCTTGTGTGTATGTCTTTATGAAATGCTACATTTTATCTGTAATCAATATTGTAAATAACTTTAAAATTAAATATAGCATGAGCTGTTCAATCAATATTAAAATAAACAAGATGTTTCAATAATAAATATCAATTTAGAACTAGATCTGGGAGATTGTTTGGGAGATGCTTAATGATAGAGTGGGTTTCAGGGGAAATAGGCAGATATGAAAATGAAACTTGTTAAACAAGCCAAGTCCCTGAACAGCTTCACATTCACCATGGTCACTAATTCATGGGCTGAGTTGTAATTAACAGCTCAGGATTCTTCATCTGCTGAAAAGTCATGGCTGTCTGAATGTATCTTTGGCTAACTGTACTAGTAATGCTTAACTCTGAAAATGCATGAGTGAGGAAAAAGTAATGGTATAAGATTTGGATGGAAGGCAGCTGAAACTAAAAGCCATGATGCAGGATTTTGAAAACTAATCTCCAGACTAATTACAGAATTTGGTTTAGTGAAGATGAGGGTTAAAGTTAAAGCATGTACTCAGATCTTATCACAATCATGTGAATAATGAAGCTTCTCCAGGGTTCTGTATTATGCTTTAGGACACACCCTGATGTGAAGACCCAAAGCTTATCAATGCTATTGATATCTCTGCAGTTTATTACCAATTTTATCAATAGGTTCAATATGGTCTTTTCCTCATTTAAAACTATTTGCAGCACAACCTTTCCAAAGGATGCACTGGATCTGAACAGTTCTAAAAACACACTGGGTATTTGTGCTACCCATGTCCCTGATTATGGTTTAATACTCATGCTGATCACCACAGTACATGCCACAACCTAAATTTCCTAAGTGTTGGGGTTATTTTCCATTTTAATATGTGATATCCCAAAGGTAGAAAAACAGTTCTAGAATGGTAGTATTCTTAAGCACACCTCTGGAAGTGGTAATCAGCCTTGCTACAAGTTTAGTGTTCTTTCCCTTCTCTGGTGCTGTTGATGATACTGGAATGTAAGATTGCTCATAACTGCTCTCATGGAGTTGGATTTGTTGCATACAGTATCCTTGTCTGCCCCTTGGAAGAAGAAGGAAGTTTGCAGTGAAAATAAGCTGTTACTGTCAGCAAAAAATCACTGTGTGAGCATTACAAAGCACCTAAGGAACGTTTAATGACTTGGCAATTCTAGGCTTTTTGTCATTGTCAAGGAGAATGGGAAAATTAATCTAATTGGGGCAATATTTCATTTAGAGTTAAGCTTAATAGGCATTTTCTTGTCACCATGAGTGTATGTTACTTGCTGGGCTTGTGTTTTCAGTGTTTCTTCAGCCTTACATCACCTGACCTTACTAAAAAGAAACTAAATTTAGTAAGTTCTACCTACTTAGCTTAGATTTCTCTACCAAATTTATTAAGAAATAATAATAAAAGACTGAAGAACTGAAAAACTAATTAAATGTCAGCCCTTGTTTGTTTGTTTTTTTAATCAGCAAGAAATATAATTAATACTAGGTAAATTCGTTGTATTAATATGCCTTGGTCATAAAGGTAACAACATGGAAAATCTTGTTTTCTATAAATAAAGTGAATGAGCAATATATCCCATTACAACAGGCTGTATAGAGTATCAAAAACCAGAGTAAGTTTAGTAACAGAAACAGAGTAAGTTTAGTAAAAAGAAACTGGATTTTTTTTTTTTAAAGCATAACAAAGGAATAGAAAGGAATAGATTGGAGACAAAGTGTGGAAAAGAAATTTGATTTTCAGAAAATTAAGGATCTTCCTTTTAGTTTTTAATTATCACAGATAAGCAGTGTGTCTGGTTTTATCATATCTGAACAAAAATCCTGTGGTGAAGGGGAAATTTTATTTTTAATGAGTGCTTTACTTCCTAAGACACAATATCAATTTCTGCTTGGTTCTGTTTGCAGAATATTTTATGAGTGTCTGATTAAGCCTTTATTAAGCCTATTTCATGAGGCTTAATACATCTGCAGTAGGTTCTGCCTCTGAACTGAGGCTGTTGCCGCAGCAGCTATCCTCATTTTCATGCGATTAATTTCATTTGATAAGTAATGTTTGCAGTCAAAGTATATTTAAACTACATAAATAAACGAGTCTATACACTCAAAAAAATTGTTTTTTACAAGATGATTTTAATCTTACTTCAGTTCTTCGGATGAGAAGTAGTCAGTATGAAAGTTTCCCTTTCTCCTCAAAATCCATAAAAGTTGAATAAAAAAATGAAAATTCCAAACCTGATTCTTAACAGAGTTGTTTCACAGCAGCTGCTCCACAGTTAGCATGAACTAAAGTCAGCAGTTTACACCTTTGTGAAAACTGGTTGTTCAGAGAGAAGGTTTTCATTCTGTTTTTGTCTTGTATTGATGGAAAAAAATAAAAGTAAACTAAACAATAAAATTAGGGAAGTAGTGGGATGCTATGTTATGGTGACTTTGCTCACCCTCGTCCACTTTATTTGATCATGTAGCCTAAAGGCTGAACAATACCATCCTTAGTAGTATCCTATCAAGAACAGGGTTTGAAACAAGGGAGCTGCTCTTTTGCTGTCAGCTGGGCTCAGAGATGGATTATTCAAAGTGATTTGTTTCAAGACAAAAAATAAAATAGAGGAAGAAAAGACTTGCCTCCACTATAAGGTTTGCTACCTAGATACTTACAAAATCAACAGAATACAAGGGGCTCACTTGTAGAATAAAGCATTTTCCATACTCACACAGTATTGCCAATTTCTCTACTATTTTATGCTGCTGGCAACAATTATTCCAAAGAATAATTCTATTAAAAAACTTGCTGTTAAAGCAAAATTTTATTCACGTTTCCTAAGGCTGGCATGCTGCCAATGGAGCTAGGTATATATGAACAAGGAAAACATGCAAAGGGAAGCTGTATGGTGGATAAAACAGGCTTTGCTGAAAGGCACTTTACTGCCATACTTGTTGAGTTCTGGAACAATGTCATTAATTAGCATGGGTAATTTCCTCGCCTAGTATTTCATTTTGGTATTTTGTGCATCATGAACCATGCTGAATGTTTCTGTAGTACTTACACACCGTCAAGCTTAATTTCACATTCAGAGTTATTCTCCTTTGCATTGCCAAGGTCTGGCTCTGAGTAGCTGCCTAATTGAAATATTTGTGTGTCAAACCACCTGTATGCATAGCATGTATATTTTGATCCTGACCCTCTCCTGGTCTAGCTTGTATGAAAAATAAGGAAATGTAGAATTCAATGGAATACTTCACACAATATTTTGGTGTCAGTTGTGTCACTTAAAAATGGGAGAATAGATGCTGGTAGGCAAGTCAGAAGCTATTGCTGTCATGGCTTGATGCACTACCCTGACACTGCTGGAAGGGAAGGATTCATAAATCTGAGGAAGAAGACATAGTCTTACGTGGGTTTAACCTGGACTTCCATAGAATAGTATTTTTACCCATGTCTGGAATAAATGATACTGAATAAAATACCAATTGTGATAAAACTGAAACTCACATTTTTTCTAAAGTTGCATCATTTTCATTTATCCATCAGATGAAAACTGTTATAAAATCAAAATTATTTTGGCTCTAGCAAGTATATGCTTAAAAACTCTTATTGATTTTATATAAATGAGATATGGATTTGAAGATGGTTTGTACAATTTATTCTGGCTTTCTTTACTCATGTATTTTTCCTCTGTTTTTAAAACTGTTTTTCTTAACATCACTCTTAGCAGAAAAAAGAAATGTTCAATACAAAAAATATGAAAACCTGAAAATGGTTTGCCCTGTGTTTTTCTTTGTTTTTTTTATTGCTTTTTTTAAAATGTGAAGCACCAATATTTACTAGGACTGATGATATACCTGAAAGTCAGATTGAGGAAGGATTTCTTGGTTCTAATGTTACACAGGTGTCAGTGTTTATGTAAATTTGATAAATATTAATATTTTATATAACCCACAGAGAATACTTCATTGATTTCATGTGACACATAGTTAAGATAGAAATTCAGTGAATGGCATATGGAGATCTTCCTCTCTATATATTTAATAGGCAATATCTTTGCCAATTGAATAATTTTCAGCTTTGATTGTAGTCAAAAGCTTTATACATTTTAAGTTGTTTTAGTCAAATATCTTTGCCTTTTTAAGAAATGTGGAATAACAGGATGCATGGAATTCATGAAGCTATCTGATCCAATCTTGCCTAACCCAAGGATTATGAATATGAAATAGAGATATGTTTAGATAAATAATTTAACTTTTGTTTTTTCCTGTCAGTTAGATTTGAAGTCCATCATCAGGGAATAATGGATGAAGAATGAAGTGTTAATCTCATAACAGTTAGATAAATTTATTTCATTCCCAGTGAGCCCCATGTCTACATTCAGATCTACACATTGAAAGGAGATATAAATGAGGCAGTGGCTTGTTGAAATAGGCAGTCTTTATCTTTATCTGTATGTTACTCTGTTTATTTGCTGTCCCTGTGTCCCTTGTTGTTATTGTATCAAATTAGAAAATTTGCCAAGGATATATTCTAATGCCAGTATAATTGCAGCTCTTAAAAGTATTTTAAGGTTTCTTTCAACTTTGTGAAGACTTCTTAATTTAAAACAATATTATGCTAATAATTATATTGATAATTATTATATTACTATTTGAATATTTTATTGTTTGAATAACTGCTGCACAAAATCTACATTACTAGCAATTAAGAAAATCAACAAAGCTTTGATTTTGAGTTTAGTTTCCCTTTTTTTAATCAGTTGTTCTACTGATTGTTATATAATGAGACATATTATGGATGATTGTATTTTGAAATAGGAAATTACTAAATAATGAGGTCATGTATTAATAACTTTAAGAGTGGCTGGGAAAATCGCATTGCCTAAGTAATGAATCAGAATATCAAGTCCAAGGGCAATGTGAAGTGACGTTTTGAAGTTAATGTTGCACATAAGAGGTAATTTTATTGTCTTTTATAGTGCATTTGTTATCCATCCAAAAATACATGTAGATATACAATTTTTAAAAAAAAAAACTTCTCTTCCTAATGTTTTTATATATTGGTGTACTTGTACTGTGTTTACTTCACTAACAACCAGTTTGTTTTTTCTTCAGTTTCAATATCTCCATGTCTAGGAGCAGGTGGAAAAGAGTGTGAAAAAATCCAAGGTTGTGATCGAATCTTGTGATAGAAACAATTTAAATTTAAGGTTGAAATCAGTTTACACCTGGCATTGCTTTAGTGAGACAGAAAGAAACTCACAGAAGAGAATAATCAGATTGTATCTATTTCTTTCCTTTCCCTTATAAGTTCATCTACAATATTGTACAGTAGAAGTATGCTCCCTTCTTCCCCCCAAAAAAACCCTTGACACAGAAACCTAATACAGCAGAATATAAAAGAATATAAGATAGAAAATATAAGTGAAAGATGCAAAAATTTGTATGTGAACTTGCAACTGGTTAGTATCTTGTGTTAGCTGAGATACTTCTTTCATGACCAGCAAAGTTTTTGAATGTTTTGTGGTAGTCCAAAAAAATGACGTTGTTTAAACGTATGTCTAGTGTTACTCCTATCAACAGAGCTAGTCATATTAGACAATTAAAATTTTCTGTTTGATGATGGTCGTGGCAAATATGGCAACAGTGTCCATCTCCCAGTTTACCCTCACATTGTACCTACGTTTTGTAAAAACCTTCCACTAAATGCAATACCAGTGCAACCACAAAGGTTTTAATTTCTGCTATGTCCCCTAGGAATTCTGAATTTTCTGGAGCAGAAGTGGATCTCATTTGTCATTGTAAATCTTGATAATTTTGTCACATTGAGGATGCGGAGCAGTGAGTAGAGCAGATGGGCTTATGATAAATAAATAGTAACAACATGATGGATAACAAGTTGCTCTGAGATGGAGACATTTTCAGATCTACATAAAATATTGTCTGGGGACATGAGACCAGATAGGGCCAATTTTATGGTTTTGTTCCTCCCAAATTGGATTATAAGTTCTTCCATATACTAAGGAAAAAAAAAAAAAAAAAAGTATTTAAAACCAGTAAGTGGCTCCAAACATTTCCTAATGCCATAATCTTTGCCTCTTCAGGATTTGGATCATAGGTGGGAATTTTCAGACTAAACTGTCATGTCCTTTCAAGGGTTTTGCTCATGCAGGATTCCTTGCCTACTGCTTTTCTAAAGGAAAAAGGTGTGAAAGGATAGAAGCAGTATCAGTTTGTTGAGAGTTTTTCTACCAACACCCTTTTTAGTTAAAATGGTTTGCAATTGCCTAATGGAAGAAGTCCTATTACCTACAATGTTAATCTTTAATTCCTTCTGTATACTCTCTCCAGAAAAATCCTAAAGGCTTCTAAATTTGAAAAAGTCAAACTTCATATGTGTAAATAGTGAAAAAATAACTCTGTTTTTAGTAGGACTAAAAAGGTAGTTAAACATCTCCTGCCCTGCCTGTTGTGCTCATACAGACAAGTCCTTGCTCCCATGTTTAGTTGCAATTCCCTTGACATCTCTTTGGTTTGTTGATGCTCTGTTAGTTAATTCTTGTTCCTAAGAAGTGCGTTTTGTCTCAGAGGCCTGGCACGCTGCTCCTTCTCCTCAGTGAAGTTTCTCAGTCTTTTCTGGAGTCATCATTACCATTGCTTAATGCTGTTTCTCTCTTCTCTGCTTCACTTGGTGGTTTGCCATTGAAGACTTTCCCCCTGAGCCTGCTCAGCTGATCCAGAAGAGATGGAGTGGTCACCTTTCTCTCTGGAGGTTTCATCCCACCACATCTTGACAGAGGAGGTTAGGGCACAAACTCAAGAATTCCCTGACAGTTGAAGGTTTATGTTGAAGTACTTCTGGAGTTAGTTATGTTGAGGCAGATGGATTTGGGAATGACAAGGCTTGCTCTGAGGACAGCAGAAGGTTCAGAGATACAACCATTCTACATTTTCTTTCTCTTTTTCTCTCCCACGCCTTCTTGAAAATACTTGCTCTTTGAGCAGCCATGGTTTTTTTCAAAGCAGTGCAGCTCTGATTGTGATTCTAGGCCCACCAGTGTACATCAAAGGTGTCCAAAGAAAGCTGGTATTTTCAGCAGTGTAGAACCCAAACATGCAGAATCTAACTCTTATTTTTAGGCATACAGGCCAAGACCTGTAGATGATACCAAATGGTTTCACTCTGTTGACTTCAGCGAATGTCAGAGTCCATAAACTCCTAAGTGAAATCAATGCAGCCATAGTAGGTTATACACAGGAGAATTCACTCAGCAAGTTTAAATGTACTCAGTGCCCTTTTACTGCTGAATGTTTAAACCTCCTGTGTGAATTTGTTATCAGACTCCTGCCTCATGCAGTTTTCTAAAATGCTTACTAATACAAATGAGTATGCAGTGAGGTTATTGCAGAAATGGGTTTTATTTTCTGGTGCATGATAACTGCTATGTGATTATTGGATACGTAGAATTACATTTCTGTAGAAAATGAAGTCATTTTATTGACTGAAATCAGCTCTTGAATAATTAAATTCTATTTATTTCCTTATTTCCTGTGGTAATGATTTTGCTCCACATATAAAATTAGTGAATATTGAAAATTGCCAGTATATTACGTGAAAACCTTCCTCCTCCTCTCCTTTAGTTTGGTCACTCAGCTTTTTAAACTTCTGCTTTTTAGTCTGCAGTGTTGAATTTTATCTATTTATCTATCCAACCTTCCTGAACTTTCTCTTTTTACCTCAATACTTCAATTGTTTATTGCTGAAATGTTGTTCTTGCTCTTGTTTGGCCTTGCTCACTTTTGAATTTCCTCCATCATTTACTCTGCTTTTCTTCTCTCTAACACAAGTACTTTTGTCAGTTTGAGGTACAAGGAAGTATAAGATCCTCTCCCTGGGTTGCTCACAGGTCTGGTGATATTTTATTACTAGAACAGAAACAGAGAAGGAAGGCTTGTCATGACTCCATAGTCCCTTTCAAATGTGACCATCTGCAGAGCTTAGCTAGAACAATAGCAAAGGAATACTGTGCTGAGAAAGAATTTCAGTAAATTCAGTACTTTCTGATGGAGCAAAAAAAAGACATGAGCCTAAGAGAGAGACTATTTACAGAATAGTGGAGTTTAGCAATTAAAATAAATATAGTTGAATATATTCTTATCAGATCATTGAACTTAACAGGTCTTTCAAAAACATCACTAACTTAGAGGAGAAAAAAAGGTGGTATGGTTTACAATATTAGAATATTTCTTTATAGTCCTGTGTTTGACATTCTTAAACCTTGAAAGCTCCTTTAAGAGTATTTAGTATCAACACTGTGAGAGTGACTTGGGGAAATTTTTATGACAGTTTGAAATGGGACATTTGGGGCTAAATGCAGTAAGAATGTTTCAGTAAATCTGTCTGACACTTCTGACATTGAGGTTGGTAGTGAGTGGTAATTATGGGATCCTTTTCTGCTTATGAAATAATAAGAGAATTCTTCCAGTGTTTCTATAAAAATAACAGTTAATGCACGTATAAATTTAAACTCACTTTAAATATGATATATTTTTGTTTTGCTTTTCACTCTGGGACTGTGAATTCCCTAGAAGATGAAACCTTTTTTATAAGCAATGAACCCAAAATACTTTACTAAATTCAGAGTAGAGCATGGTACCAGTTCAAAGTTTTTACAATTCAGTACAAGAAACAAACATGAGAACATCACAAGTCCATAATGCCATCAATTCCAAAATTTAGGAAACAATGAAGATTTGCTGTAGACTGTAGATTACTCTGTTACAAAGAAGTCTTTTGTTTGAATCCACTAGAGTGCTTTTACTGACAATGAAGTAAGATAAAGCATGTTTTAATTGCAACTAAAAGTTACATTTAATTTTTTCATATGGAGAAAAAAGTTGCAAGCCATTATTTGAAATTTTTAAATATTTATATCAAGAGGAGGGATATATGCTCAAAAATAAAGCTGCTTTCATGGTACAGACAGACATATGCAACTTCATTGACATCTGTCATCCTCTGCTGTTTTGCCAAAGCTCTCTGTAGCACAATGAATTCCACAAAGAAACATCTTACCAGGGAGAAAGACTGAACATGTTGGAAGAGCAATGGGAATGATACTAACAATTTCTGAGGGAAGTCAGCTTTTGATTTCTCTGTATGCCATAAGACGTGACTGATGAGGGAAATACTAAACCTGAATAAAGTCCTGTTCATCTAGATGAAATCTGTACATCTCAGAATTTTTTGTATTTGGTACATAGAATAGGTTGCAAGCAAAGGTTACAGGTTTTCTTGAAAAGCCAAAGCATGACTTGTTCAGAGAAATCAGTGAATTATAGTTAAATTAATAACAAAAATAATAAGAATAAACTAATCCATAAAGACTAACCCCTTTATAAAGGGATATTTTCAGAAATATAATGTACCTATCTTGCACTTGACACTTCTTTTTGATATTTTGAGTGGAAGAAGTAAATGAATGACCAAAATTTTGAGCCTTTAAAGTCACCTATGCAGGTGACTTAGGATGTTGTCAGTTACAAAAAGAAGTGAAAGCATGAATTTTTCATATCTCTTTGGCATTCAACCTGTTTTGCATAGATGGCAGCTGGAGGTTCAAAACAGCATTATTGCTTCACCACTGTCACCATGGTTTAGAAGGTAAATAATGCATGAGCTAAGAAGAGTTGACAAGGCAGACGGTAATGATATATTGGTTCAAGAGTCTATCACCTCAGAAAGCACCTAGAAATGATTCACATCAGACTTACTATTTATTTCATATGTCTGTTAGCAGAATATTCATAGATACAGTCTGTAATTAACCTAAAGAATTAACAGCTGAAGGATATGGAAGGCAAGTAAGCCTAGCAAAGTTTCATATGAGCCCTAATGTTCATACATATGCAACAGCACTTGTAAATGTTACAGCTTAAAATTGTGGTGTTAATCTGCACCCTTTGGAGCACCAGGCCTTGGTTTTATTTCTAGGAAAACAAAAGTTACTTCATATCATTTAGGCAGTGCCTAACTAAGCAGGGAACATCCTGATGTGCGTTATGCAAAAGCAGAACTGGTAGTCTGTGTTATCAGCATTTTTTTGCATTAGTTGGCATCTGATTAAAATGCTGACAAAAAACAATAACACTACATTGTACAGCACTAAGCATACGGAACAGTTTTCCAGTAAAAATGTCCAGTCCTAGTCTGCAGAAATTAGAATAGGCTGCTGTACAGTGGCTGTGGAGCAATTGGGGGTCACAAGCTCTAATGACAGGCTCATGTTCATCCTGTTTGTCAAAAGTATTAAGATCTTTTTGTGGCTTAATTAAAAAACCCAAACAACACACGCACATTCTATCCCTGTTCATTGCTCACAGACTGCTTAACCCATAAAGGTTAATTTGCCACGCTTGTGCTTTGTTTCTCATTTTGTTTATGAGAGCACTCTCTGTAGTAACATCTGCATACATTAACTAGCCCAACACATTTTGTGTTATCTGGCAGCTTCTTTAATTACTGGTCAGGCATCACTTTTTAATATTTCAGCCAAGCAGAAATGTATTTGTTCCAGTAGCATTTTTAACAGGAGCCTGTAATATCCGAGCCTCCCTGGAGAGCCCTTCCAGCCAGGGTTCGGCAATAAAGCGCAGCCGCTTCGCTGCAGCCCGGGGTATCGACAGATGCTTCCAACTGGATACGTAGTACCTGCTGTGCATAGAAAATGACTGAGGGCTGGTGGGACATTCTTGAGGCACAAATAAGCTGTACTGATTTCCTTCACATCTTGACATGGGAGATCCGTGATGCAATTTTCCACTGTCTACCTCAGAGGTGTTTTTTGGTCTTATTTTCCTGTGATGTGCAACATACAACAATGGCTTACCAGGATTACAGTACTTAGCATGTTCAGTGCAATTAATTCATTACACTGATACTAATTTCCAGCTAAATCATGTCCTTAATCCAAAGAAACAGAAAGTGTCAGTAGTGCCACTAAGAATGTGGCAGGGCCAAACAAGATGTGAGCAGGACAACAGAGTGGGTTGAACCAGTCATGTTTATAGTGAATACTGTAAGCAGTATTTGGAATAAAATAAAACAGTAGGAGATCATGCAGCCAATGGATATGTGAAATTGTTCTTTATGATTATAAGCTCCAGTGTTGAATATCCAGGGGACTGGAAGTTCAGCATGTGCAATAAATACAGAATAAATATACCTTTCTGTTAAAAAAGAACTGCCATTATAGTAGGAAATGTGGTACCTCATCCTGATTTCAAGATCTGTTTCCTAGGAAGCAGTGGGATTGTGCTTGCGTGTGTGCTTGAGCCACCTCTGGAAAGTCAGAAGCATATACTTTGCTAAATAGTGGCATGTTTACAAGAAAAGCAAAAAAACCCAAAACACTTCTGTCATGAAGAACTTGCAGAGGGTATGGGGATGTGTCCTCTCCACCTTTCTCTTCCATGATGATTCCCTTTTCCTGCCACCCCCCACAAGCTGGCTAGCTCAGATTTAGGGGGATGAGGAGAGGGGATCTTTAAGATAGGGAGAAGAGATACAAAAGAGGCCCCTTGCCTCAGGATGTATTCCAAAGCTTTATTCTCAATGAAGGGATCCCAGGAGGCAAGGAGAGAGCACATGGAGGGAGAGGGGTTTTTATCTCACTTGGGGTCGGTGTCAGGTTACCTGGCCAAAGGCCATAGGCCAAGAGACAAGGGGCAGGTGAATCAGGCCAGGTTACAGTTTCTGGGGGAGGGGTTTTTGAAGAGAGGCATTCCCTAAAAGGGATGCAACACTTCCAGTGTATTTTGCCATCTTTTTTTTATTTGTTGCCTGAGTTAGAAAGAGATTTAGCACTTTGAATTTCCCTGTTATTGAATAAAGCATCCTTCCTGTCAAAGTTGAGGTGCTTGTACTGGTCTGGCAGAGGTTGCTCCCCCTCAGTTGTATAAGTTAATATCATTGCACATTCTAAATAACTTGTGGCCACATTGGCAGACTCTGAAAGTAATTTTCCGCTGCTTTTTACTGTGATGAGTATATAATGCCATTGTCAAGACACTGATTTATTATCCAGCCTAATGGCTATTTCTAGTGGGACTTGCAGTTTGCTGCCAGAAGTTATGGAATCAATATGTTCCAACAGAATAAAAGGTTAGAATTAGACTCAGGTATAAATTTAGTTAGAAATTGAGCATGATTCTTTTGAACCTTGTGAAATATACAGTAAACAGAACTGGATCCATTTCTGTAATATGGATTGATGCTGGTTTGTATGTAGAAGCTTGTAGACACTGCTCTATTTGAGGCAATAATGAGTAATTTCATGACATACTTGTTCTATGTAGGTGCATTTTAAAGAAGATTTAGAATAGGTTAAATGCAGGGTCCAGACAGTATTTGCCAATTCAGTCGACTGTCGTCATATCATGTTTTATTTGCTGTTTCAAATAAATCAGCCTTCAGCTTGTGCTTTACTTTTGAAACAGTCCTTTTTTTATTGACTTCCAAATCGGATGCTTCTAGAGCAGAACTGTTAGATGAATAAATAATGACAGGATAGGAATAGTCTGTGTTAGAGAGCCTGACGATGTTAAAACACATTTGTACATAGAAGATGCATAAAAGCATTGTTGTTGTTACATCTGAGACTTATTTTATGTGCATGACACCGTACCAGATGGACTTGAAAATTCAATTTTTCAGTGGAAAAATCTTGAGGAAAGAAAATAGTAAAAAGAAAAAAAAGCTGTGTGAAGTATCATAATTATAATATTGATAAATAACAGAGTGCATAACTATGATAGATATTCTTTGCTTCCAAATAAAAATGAACACAGCTTCTCTCAGACGAAATTTGTTGCAGGCACTCACAAGTGGCAGGTAACTCACTTCTCTTTTCTTTTCTGCTATTTCTCAGGGAGATTATTCTGTAAAGAGTTTATTTTTTCCTTGTAAAGAGTTTATTTTTTCCTTGCAAATAATTACAGCAAACTCATGCAACTGGGTCTTTTTTCACTGCATTACCATTTAGAATGGAAATAGTTTTTTTAGTGGCCAAATCTAAATTTGCCATCTCTTTTTTGAAATCTTTTCAGCTTTTGATTTCTTCTAGGAGGATTTTTAACATGAGGATTTGGCAGGAATCAGATTGAATGGGTACTTCTGAGGTTCAAAGGAGGAACAGTGTCCTTTACTTGAAGAATTAGTAGTACTCTGATTAGTAATCAGCAGGATTACTAATGCAAATAGTAATCCTAGTGCAAGGGGGGGGATATTTCTCTTCTAAAATGTTTGTAAAGATTTAGAAAGGGTAAATTTCTATTCTAGATGCATTTCAGTGTCAGCTAATTTGCATAATTTGACAATGCCATGAGTGAAGAGGATTGTAAATGCAGCAGTTTTCACAGGTGCCAAGAGTCTTCTCCTGGTTTGCTTTGACTCGAGACCTTTCTTTCTTTAAAGGTTGAATTTGAGTGAATAGCAGCTGATGGTGCCACTGAGGCTCTTTTAGAGAAATTAGAAATGGAAAAATTGAACAGGAGCCTCACATGTCTAAATCAGACAGGCTGGTGATTGGGTTACAAGAGTTCTGACCAATGCTTTGGTATGTCCATGTACCAAAGCAAGTGAGGTACTCTGAAGCAAGTGAGGGACAGAGAAGCACAATTAATTTGGGCTCTGACTAGCAGCTTCAGCAGCTGTCTGTTGGAGATACATCAAAATTAAAAAAAAGACAATACCAAGCTTTTTGAAATAAGCAAACCATGTGATAGAAATAAGATTCCAATGACAGTGTATGCAGATCTTCAGGGAAAGTCAACATTTAATTTTTCAGCAAGGAAGGGAATATTCCTTTGCTATGTTGAATCATGATATTTGTCCTAATATGGGAGCTGTAGTGGAGATCTCTGAGTGGCAGACTAAGACATATCTGCTGCAAAATGCAGCAGTGGCCAGTCTTGGATAAGTCAGTGGTAGTTCTCTGCAGTTCTCTGCAGAATCCTGTGATTGATGTTATTTTTTTTCCTAAGAGGAAAACTCATACACAGTTATGGGATATTCAGATGATAAGGTAGTTTTTGTTGTAGACTTGTACCGTGAGTGGGAGAATGCTTAAAATGCTAAATTGTCAGAAGACTTGGAAGATATCTGTCAAATCCACTGTGAAGTGGTCTGGTCTCCCTAAAAGAAGACCTTTTCCTGAAGTTATGGCTTTCTTTGGAGGTTGCTTTTTATCATGGTTGATGGTTCAAAAGAATCATAATATATGAAGTTGGAAAGAGATCTCAGGGATCATCTGCTAAAGAAGGACTTGAAATCCACAGAGTGAGAAGATTCATAGGAATGTCTGTTCTTAGATCTGAGTGGCATGGTCTGAAATGAAGAGGCTACTGTGTCAGTTCAGCCTGTAAGCAGCATCCAGAAATGAGAATTAACCTCCTCAGAGTGATGCCTTTGGCTCCCCACAATGCCTTAGGTTTTAGCTATTACATTTTTTAGACTCTGTGCTGCTTCAGTGAGTAGTTTTAGTTTTCATATTAAGTGCTACTAAGCTCTCTTCACAGTCTAGATAGACAAAACAATTCCTTCTCTAGTTTGATACCAAAAACAACTTTCAGGCCCAAGAATGAAAACAACAGTGAAGTGAGAAGAAAAAACAAGGAGGATGGAGCTTCATTACCTGAAGGTGTGGTTGGACAATTGATTCTCATATGCTAATGGACCAGAATTTATAAAAATGTCAGACCTTGTGACCCGGGTGTCCATTTTGTGACCACTTTGGGGTGCATCTTGGGTGTGGGTCCATCTGGACTCTTGCGTGGCCCAAGAGTATCCATTGAAACCTTTTAATAAATAGATACATTATTCTTTTGCCCTGTCTAATCTCTGTTCCAGGTCAGCCTCCAGAAGGCATCACCTACGTGTAATTGATGGCTGCTCACTAGCTGAACAACCACACAGTGGAGGTGCCCTGGATAGCTGTGAGACATGCCACATTAAAACCAGCAATTTCTTCAATGATTTTCCTGTTAAAGTGTCAATTACTTTAACACATTAATAGTTAAGCACTGATTAGAAGCAGTGATTGAATATCCTGGACAGCTAGAAGCCCCAAGGCAAAGTAAAAAGAAAAAATGTTTAATGTTCTGTTGAGGTGAGTTGTTAGGTAAAACTTCTGAAAAGTTTACTGTCATTAAATATTTCAAATAACTCCATAGAGTCTGTTTGAAAGGCCATTGCTGCCAGTCAGTAGCTGCGTGCACAAAGCTGAGAACAGACTGGAAGGGTGAAATAAGCTAATAGTCAGATGAAGAGGAAGAAGCTGGATTGCACAGATAAGACAAACTAGATGAGAAGACTGTCATGTAAAGAAAAGCCTTTACTTTTCTCTCTTTATAGAAGTTGCACAATGTGATACAGATAATTTACATTTTCCTGGAGATAAATACGATGAATATTTTCAGCAACACTTTCCATGAATATGGAAAACTGGCTGTACTTTTATTGCTGAATTCATAAAATATGTATCTGGTGAGTTCCTGTTTTCACAGTATGAAATATAGATTGGAATTTTTAATTTCTTCATTTATTTTCTGTTTTTCTTTTAGTAAAGTGTTTTAATGTAATGATTTAGAATGTGAATCCTGTCATGGGTAATTATGTAATAAAGTTGCCTTTGGAAGAAGCATTGACTTCTTTTACTACCTCACTGCCAGTTCTCTTAGGAGTTGAGAGTAAAATGCTTGAACTCTCATGCAGACTGAGGACTTGAGCTATTGAATCCCCCTTTCCACACAGCATGATATCCTATCTCCCAGAAAAAAATTTGCACACTACAAACTTTTCAAAATTCTAAGGAAATGTAGGCCTTGGGACATAGAGAAAAGGATGCTTTGATGAAACAATAGGGGAAAATGATTGTCTTCTGAAATGCCACGAAGTTTGGATGCATCAAGAGAGCAGTTTTCCCCCAGTTCTACTCCTGACCTGAATTTTTTAGGGCTTTACAAGAAACCTACCTGTAAGACAAAAATAACAATTACATTCATTTTCTTACTTGGAAAAAAAAATGGAACTGGTAAAAAGATCAGTTAACTGTCATGGCCATTAAGATTTGTCTAAGCTCATAAAAAACCCCCAGCAACATGCCTGAAAGAAAATACAAATGTTTTTTACTGGTTAGTTTTTCACTGATATTGATATATACTGATATACCATCAAACTGTATTGCATAATGGAAAAGTTCTATTAAATCAGAAGAGGAGTGTACTCAGAGTAATTTTCTGAGCATGTTTCTTCATTCCCTTTTAAAAATCCTTGCCTCAAAAGAAACAAGTTCCTTAAAAGCTGTGCATCTTTTAAAATGCCACAGTGCCTGTTTCCCCTTATTGTTTAGTTAGAACCATACTCAGATTTGCAAACTACGTGTCTACGTATAGAGACTTTGAAATTAATTGATGAAATTGACCCAAATAAATTACAAACGCAAATTCTAAAAAAAACCTGAGTAATTTGTCCGTAAAAATTTAATTGGGATAAACAGATGTCACATGTCTGTTTCTACAATAAAGAGGTGGTCACTGACATACTCTGGAAACCTCTATCTGAAAACTTCAGTTATTGTTTTGATTGTTCAAACTCTCATGTATCAAATTTATCTTAATTTTGTTGAAGTTCTTAAGAGGAAGATATTGTCATTATTGAAACTCATTAGTAAATCTGCATTTGTTCCTTCTGCAGTGTTATTTTTTGATAGTGTATGTAACTACACTGTCTCCTTAAAAGATCCAGAATCAAATCATCTTTATTTAATAAAACAGGAGAATGAGGGTAAGAAGGAAGTGATTTCCTAAAGTACTGTTATAGAAGGTACATACACACAAAGTGACAGGCTTGCTTTTCTTGAGGCTTCTTGTTTAATTTGAATTTTGAACAAATTCATGATGGATATTGAAATGCAAATTCTTTCATTTTCACAGAAAAAGGAAAAGGAGCAAAGAATAAAGATTCCAGTAGCAGAAACTGTGGCTAGAAATTGGGAAAAACAATTTTAAGATGAAGGATGGTCAGCAGGAATTGTTTGCCCAAGTGTTACAGTAGACTTCTCATTAGGGGTAGAAATGAGCCAAGACACAGACATTTAAAACATAGAAAGGGTCCCAGTTTATTTTTCTTTATAGCTTGGCCATCCTGACTCTGACTGCAGCAAGCTCCTACTGTAGGGTCCAATTGCAGACTCTGACAGCTGGTTATCCCCTGCTGTCCTGTGGCTGCAAACATTGGCTTGCAGGCTCTGCAGTCTCCAACTCCATCAGACCCAGACTGACCTCACAGCAGATCTTTTTGCCAGCAGTAACTCTCTTCCTCGTTTCATTCTTCTTTGTGTCTCTGGATTTTTCCTTCTTCCTCAGGGCTCCTCTGCCTCCACAAGGCTCTCTTCCTCCAGGTCCTCTTCATCAAAAGACTGCCTTAACCACCCAACCCACCCTTTTTATCACACCTATCTTTATTAGTCACAGCTGGGACCCATTAAGTGCAAGGCTGTTCCTCTTTGGTAATTAGTATAACTGTGACTTACCAGGGACATGGTTGCCTGTAATCCCTTCCTTCACACCACAGCCCAGACATATTTTTGAATCACCATTTTGGAAATAAAGCAAAAAAAAACCCAAACTGGATATAAGCCCAAGACACCTGATCTAAGTCTGAAGTGACACTGCTTTGAGCAAGCACTCTTATTTTGTGATTCCTGAAATCAGCCTGAAATTGGCTGACTGAAATGTTCCTCTCTGCTTTCCAAAAGGATTGTTATATTAAAACAAACAAAATAGCACCCTCAGAAGAAATTCTTCTAACTTCTGAAAAGGAACCATTATCCAGTATGTGGGAAGAGATGTCAAAGCACATAGGAGTAAGAAAGTAAATAAATGTCATGATTTTCACAATAGGTATTTGCTTTTCAGAATTATGCACAGGGTAGGCTGCAACTTTCTTGTTGGCAGTTGAAGATGAGTGAGGAAGGATAAAGTCTATAGATTCCATTAACAGAGAAGACACAATGTGTTGACAATAAATCAATAGTTATATTAGACCTTAAGAACAACAAAGGATATGTTCAGACGATGACTCACTTCAGTGAAAGAAAGTGACAAATGGTCTCAGCTTAATGACTAATATCAAACATTGTTAGGGAAAGTAAATTCTGAAGGCTCAGATCAATACTACCTCTTAGACTCACAAAGCAGCAAATGTAGAATCAAAGTTAAATTGTCAGAAGAATCCAAATTTCTTAAAATACAGAAAATTCAAAAAAGAAGACAAAAATATTTTCATGTTCCCCTAGACCTATAATCTTAAAAAAATCTAAACCAAACCAAACTGAAACCTTCCCACTAGAGGTCATGTTCTTATTCATTCTAAGTTCATAGTAGGTATCTTTATCACCTGACATTCATCCCTTTCTAGAACAAAGCTAGGGATCTACATATAGACTATAAATGGATTATATATAATTCTATTATATGATTCTAATATATTATATTACATATAATTCTTTAATATTCTATATGGAATATAATTGGAATTTAAGTTATCCATGTGTATTTTGTCAGTCCATGCTGGAGTATTTCTTAGCCATTACATCTGAACAGGTCATTACATCAGGCAGCTATAAATCAGAAATGTCTAAAGTCTTGCATTACCATTCCCCTAGGTTGGGGTGAAGTTTAAACCAACTTCCACTACTCTCATCCAGGTTTCTTTATATTTCTCTTGCCCTCTTGTTAACATCAATGCACATGAAAAAGAGTCCTAGAAGGGTAAATGTTGCATTTATAAACAATAAGAATTCAATAAGAAAAGTGAAAAGACCAATAACAATTTACTTTTCTCAGAAAGGCAAACCTTTATTGAATTTTTTATGATCTCTGAGAACTAGGGTTTATTCAAGTGTGCAGTCAAAGGGGGAATTGGAATCCTAAATTAAGCCTATTGAGAAAAAGATATCAAGGTATAATTTATATAACTGATTTTCTGAACACTGGGAATAGTACTTAATGACTGCTGATTACTCAGGATGAGTTAGAGTTCTTATGTCTGAAATTGAGAATTGTGAGTGATTGAAAAGCTGAAAACAATGTGTCTGTGAAAGGAGCATGTTGGCTCTGCTACAGGCTGAAGTAGGAAGGACTGGAAGCTGTGCAGACTGCTGAAAGGGATCTTCAGATACAAAGCAGATTGAGGAGATGGGCTGTGGTATGAGGCTGATATATGGAAAATTTGAAGGCAAGTCAGCTGCAGAAGCTACTACTGGAAGCTGTTTCACCAACTTTGATTGATACTGAATTATTTTTAGTTTGCAGTAACTTTGAAGACACGCTGTCACACCTACCTGACTGGTTGATCCACTAACCTACACAAGAAAGGGAAAATAAGGCCTTTTGAGAATACAATTCAGGACTAAACTATACTATACTATTACTATACTATACTTACTATAATAACATAAGATTGTTTTTTATGTTCATTTTCTCTATCTGTGCAATGACCCCACCTGGGGCGCTGGGTCCCCTAACAAAAGGGCACAGACCTACTGGAGTGAGCCCAGAGGTGGCCATAAAGATAATCAGAGGGCTGAGCCATCTCTTCCCATGAGGAAAAGCTTAGACACTTGGATCTGTTCATTCTGGAAAACAGAAGGCTCCCAAGGAGACCTTAGTGCACCTTCCAGTGTCTGAAGAAGCTACAAGAGAGCTGGAGAGGGACTTCTTGCAAGGGTATGTAGTGATAGGACAGCAGGGAATGCCTTCCAACTGAAAGAGGGTAGGTGTGGATTAGATATTAGGAAAAAAAAAAAAAATCTTTACTGTGAAGGTGTTAAGGCCATGGAACAGGCCCAGAGAAGCTGTGGATGCCCGGTGGAAGTGTTCAGAGGAAGTGTGGAAGTGTTCAGGGCCAGGTTGGATGGGGCCCTGAGCAAGCTGGGCTAAAGGAAGGTGTCCCAACCCATGGCAGCAGGGCTGGGACTGGATTTCACTTCTTTAATTTCCCTTCCAAACCAAACCATTCTATCATTCTATGAAATGTGTTATTAATTCCAAAGATTAAATCACTGAAATAAATAAGTGGATGAAGTGAGATGATAGGGGCAAAACAACAGATGGATCCTGCATACACTTGTACTTAGTGTTTGCAATGGTTTCTTTCTTCCTTTTCTTGTTTGTGGGAAAGAGCTGGATAGAGAATATCTTTGTTACTGGCCAAAAGCACCTGAAGGGGAGTGTATAACAGTATGGTAGTATAACACTAGCAGTAGGGGTACACCAGTAGTGTCTTACAGTTACAAGTGGTGTAACATTAATTTTCTTCATATGTGAGGTGACCACTTCTCACTGGAACACCAGGAATTTTTGTCACCTTAGTTGAAATGAGAAAAAATGTTCACTTCACTTCTTTTTCTTTGACGGGTGCTATTTGCCTATAGCTATTTGCTATTTCTTTTTTTGAGAAATAGTTCAGGGTCAATTGTATTTCTAGATTTATAGGTTTATGGTAGTAAAACAAGTTGTAACGCATATATAATGTAAATTTGCTTTGATTTAAGATGCTCTTTTTTTACTGAAACATAGTTCTCATAAGTATGTTGGGAGTAGAAAAACACAGAAATAAACCGCTTTTTAACAAGCAAAAGAAAACCTGGCACTTGGCCTTATTAATCCATATCTGGAACTTTTAAAGGCTATTTCTCTTCGAGCAGGAGCTGTAGCAGCCACTGTAGAGTGTACTGGCTCACAGCATGGATGTGTTCATTAGCTCCAGCATCGTTTCTTTGAGCTGTTAGGAACAAGGAAACAAAAGCCAATCTCTTTGTTTGCTATTTCATATTTATGTACTTTCTCCTTTTTAATGACTGACAGCCTGGATGTACATTGTCCGATGTCTTCACATCAAGCCCATGACCTCAGTTCACCTATCACTCACTTCCATCATGTCAGCTGAGCCTTTTGTGGATGTCCATTATTCACACACTATATTGTCTTATGATGAATTACCCTCCTGGGAGTTTTAGGA
Source organism: Certhia americana (assembly GCA_018697195.1). Classification (NCBI taxonomy): domain Eukaryota; kingdom Metazoa; phylum Chordata; class Aves; order Passeriformes; family Certhiidae; genus Certhia; species Certhia americana. Next base: position 8,147,741 of record CM031879.1, read on the forward strand.
CATCTTAATCCCAGTCTGACAGAACTCCCTGTGATAAATAATTGACAAGTCCCAATGCTAAATGCAAGTACATCAGAGGATGTGGATTTTTGACATCTTTTGCTGAATAAAAAGAAACAAGAGAGCATGCCTTCAGCAGTGTTGAGCATCTTCCATATCTCATTTTAATTTTCACTGGATGCTTTTCTGCCAAGAGATAGCACACAGCAAGGGAAGGAGATTCATTATGATTATTATCCTTAGTTGTTTTACTGATAAACAAAATATTTCATTAAAAAAACAATAATGGGGAATTTATTATAATTTAATCTCACATTAAATCTGGCCTTTTTTTCCATCCATGCATGTTAAGAAAAGAGAACTAGGTTTCAGAAAACCCAGTAGCATTTAAATGAGCATTTCCAGTGACAGCCATGTGTGCCTGTGTGCTGCCTGGAATTTAAAGCAATGCAAATTCCTGCTGCTCATCAAGCAGGGGTGGAGCATAAAGCAGGTGATGGACTCTTTGCCTTCTTGTGCTGACAGCCTTGGCCTGGCTGGAATTGCAGTGTATAGGGAGCTGACAACTTGCTGCCAATTATTTTTTTGGGGAAAGGACTGGAATGAGCAGAGTCAAAGCCTTACTCACTATGTCTGTGCTCTGCCAGGCAGCATTAGAGGGGTGATAAAATGCAGTCTTGGTGATATTCCCACCTTTTACACTTCACTGGAGTTTGTCAGGTGTTTTTTTACACTTGCTATAGCCCTGAGATGACTACTGAGACTTGACAAGAACCACAGGTCTGTCCCTGTGGGTCTCTGAGTTATAGGGCTGGCAGGTACCTCAGGCTGCAGCATTTTTTCCATTTGTTGTTTCTGGAAAAGAGAACAATGTGCCTTGTGTTGCTGGAGATCCAGGAGTCATCCCTCAATGGCTGGCAAGCTGAAAGCAAGCACATGCTTAGTCTAAAAAATTGCAGGATTTGGAAAACCTAAATAGGTAAAATATCCAAAGTGCTTTGAGAGCAGATATAACAGGAGATTTTTTTTTTATTTTTTTAACATTTTTTTTTCCTCTTTTTTAACCCAGTGTTCCAGTGTGTCAGGTAGCTGGAAGAGAAAATCAAAGGAACATAATTAATTGTGTGTTCTATGGGATAGCTACTTCAGATCATCCTTTGAAGTCAATTGTAAGCAAATGCCATTGTTGCTGCCAGAGTGTATCCTTAAGCTATTCTTAGCACACCTGAAAGGACTAAAAGCTTAGACATACCATGTTCTTCCTGTGGAGGGAGACTGGTGAAGAATGTCTCTCCTCATTTCATATAAACTGGGGTGAGTGGAAGTTCATATTTATTTCTGTCAAACATGCCAGAGGGAAGAAAGCTCTGATTTAGCTGTATTACACTGAAGGGTGTGGAAGCATCCATGTGAAATGCATTCTATTGCTTAATCTGACCAACACACAAAACAGCTTTCAGAGGTGGGTGAGTATTGCTGTCAGATCCAT
>CM031879.1:8149239-8187978 GCA_018697195.1 Certhia americana
ACACAAAACAGCTTTCAGAGGTGGGTGAGTATTGCTGTCAGATCCATACTTGCCAATTTTTCCTTTTCCTTGCTATAATGCCTATTTGGGCCATTAATTGTACTATGGGTGTAAGGGAGTATTTTTTAACAACACTTGCTGCCATTTTCTCTAAAAGTTTCTCACTCAGCAAAATGGTTTGTTTTAAATCAAAACAACACCACCAAAATGAACAAACAATAAATACCAACCAAAAACCAAAACCTCAAACTAAAACACCTACAAAGAATTGTTGAGAAAACTTCTGAGCCCCTTGGATTATAGTTGATATTTCATTGTGAACATATAAAATACATCCAAATTATGTATATAGCTTATATAATGTTACTATATGAAAATGATTCTTTTTGTGTTTGCTAATAGTTATAAAACTCACTCTGGGAATTCTTTTAAAGTATATTAAAATTCCAATTAAAAGATTCTAGGTACATATACATCCTAAGTAGGCAGTTGTATTCCTGTTAAGCAAATTAGGGGAAATAAATGAAAGATAAAATTATTAAAGCTGATTTTTTTTTTTTTTAAAGCTGGAGGCTATGGTTTAATGTCATATTTCGCTATTTCTTGCATAAGATGCATTATCACATTTTAGCTGAGGATGTTGTCAAACCTTGCAGAAGAAGCAAATTCCCATCTTCTGAACTGTCAGACAGTGCTTTAATTAAGCTACAAAGCAGCTCTTCTCCAAATAAAAACATATTAGGTGGCTCTTTTCCCATTTGAGATCTAAGGCTCCAATTGACAGTGTAAAGCAGGGATGGTGCCAGGTTCTGCATGATTTGGCTTTGTAGGTGAGACAATTGCAGGCGACAATTTCTGTGTATGTGTGAAAGAGTCAGAGAACAGCTGAGTAATAAATGAGAATGGGTTCAAGAAGAGCTTTGTTTCTAGAATGTTCTTAATTAGGAAGCTATAAGAATAGTGATATTGGGAATAATATAACTGAAGCATTCCTTTATTTCTTTGAAGTAATAATCAGATTTATTTTATCAGAAACTGTGACTCATTTTAAAATGTGGCTTATATTTCAGAAAGAGATTTTTATTACTAGATTAAGTAATAGATTAATAGATTGCTTTACACTAATAGAGTTGAAAAATTGGAGAGTAGAAATAGAACTGAAAAGTTTCGGAACTGTGTATTATTTGCAGAACCCTATACATGGCACTGTGCAAGAATGTGTAAATATGTATCTTAATGTGCATTTATAAACTGGTCTTTTGAAGGATCAAACACTACATTAAAAATTACAGGCAAAAATAAGAAGAAAACAAATTGAGGATTACGTGGTTTCAGTCAGAATAACAAAAGATCAGAAATCTTTCTGTGATAAATATTTTAAATTTGAAACTAGATAAGATAAATTAATGTAAAATACTAATTAGAAGTTACTTGCGTTTATTATGTTCTCAGGAAGAGCATTACCTGAAAATGGTTAAGACCAAAGACAGCTTCAGCTCGGAATGTGTGAATAACCATTGTAAGATCTATTTGGCAGAAGAAGGAAGTATGCAGTAGTGCAAATCATGAATTACAGGAGGTGATTTTTAATTTTTAATTATTGCCTTCTACATATCTGAGGCACACATGTCACAGATCTGCTCATGGAATGCACTGCTGTATTAATGTACCCTTTTCTGCTGCCCCCTCCAACCTTCCCTGTGACATCTGAGTAACATCTGACCTTACTGTTGTATTGTATGGTGACATTTAAGTCTTCACTTTTTAATTAAAAGAGAGTGATTAATAATCATAATAAGATTTATTTTAATTTGCAGTTCTGGAAAGTCACATTATATGGTTTAAGAATACATTATTTTGGTTTTATTAATTTAATTGCAATTTCAGCAGAAATGCAAATATCACAAACCTTTATTGGTGGCATAAAATCAAAGCAACAGAAGCCTAAGGGCCTCTTTGTAAGCACTACTCACTGTAGGAAAAAAAGTCTTTACAAAAACTCATTGTCTCTCCACAACAAACAAAGAAACAAAAACGCAGCTACAAGACAAAAAAAGAAGATGCCTTAAAAAAAAAGAGAGGTTTAAAATGTGTTTGGGTTTCAAGTTTTAGCTTTTAATTAGCTTGTATGTTTTTTCACACTAAATTATTTAGAGGTTGTTTTATATTTCGTATCAATTTAGGTGGAGTAGGAATTAAATAGAGCATATATAATGAGATTTAAATAACTGAAGAAAATCAATTCAGCTCAGTTGGTGCTATTAGCTAAGCTACACTTCAGGATGGGTTCTAATATTGTGTTTGAACACTTGTTCTTTAGGGATTCCTATTCTGTTCTGGTATCCAAAGATTTTGGCTGCATTAAAAGTTTGCTTTGTGTTTTTACATGCCAATTCTGCAGTGATTGCTGTGGTGCCTGCACAGAAATGGGTCCCCTGACTGATAATGAGGCTGAGCACACGTGCTATAGGAACAAATAATAGGTTTCTTTATAGCACAGAATGGTTTTGTTAACATACACTAATAAGTATTTCTAATATGCATAGAAGTACTTGTTTGTAAGGCAATACTGGATTTCATAAAGCTGTTTAAGTACTGAATCTGGGTACTTTGGAGAGCTGTTGAGCTCTCAAACCCACATATATTAGCATACATATATTGTCTGTGATAGAAAAGGCATTGCATACACATGAATACATATGGTTTATTGAGTCTTTGTGACAGCCATTAAATCCTTGTATGTTGAGGGATGATAGAGTTCTAAATGCAGAACATCAAATTAGAGTTGACAAGGGAGTAAAACCGAATAATAACAGTGTAAATGAGATGGCACTGAGACCCCCATGTACCTTGTCTTTCACTGTCAGTTGCTAGATGCTGTGGATTTGCCCCTAAAAGACTAATTTGGTGTTTTGCATCAGTAAAATGATGCTATTTAAAAATTTGATCCTTTTCTCCAGGACATGGATTGGGCTGCTTTGTCTCAGGCAAGAGAGAAGACAGTGTTGCAAGGGAATAATGCAGAGCAATTATTTTTGATGATAATTATATAGAGGCAAAGTTCTATAGGGGATACATTTCTGGGGTCTCTTTTGCCACAGACCTCCTTAGGTCAAGCTCTTAAATGATGTTTCAGTGAAGATTTGATCTGGGTTTATCTCATCTATTTCAAGGTAGTAAGAAATGTTTACATCCCTAATTAAAACCATGGTGATTCTGCTTAGGCCATATTTTTGGGAAAATTTGGATCTCTAGGGCGAGAAGGTCATGACTGTCTTGTGCTGCAGCTTCTCAGATTTGCCTTTCATGCCCCTCACAGATAACCTTGGAACTTCACCAGTAACACACTTTGCTTGGGATTCCTGGTATCATCTGAGCAGTGTTATTTCCATAACTTAAATACCCAAACAAAGAAAACAACTGACAAACAGTGACAACAGCAAAACCCAAACAAACCTAGATCTGTTTAATAAGCTGCTACTGATTGAGAAGATTTTGGTACAATGCTGTGGATTCCATTTAAATCTGACAACTTAGTTGTTCAGAAATAAAGAACAGTATTTTTATGACATTGTCAAGTGTGCTATACCTAAAAACTGCATATTGAAAAACAAAACATTTCAAATATTTTTAGGAAACATAACCTCCTGTTCCAAACGGGAACATGTTTTCTTTCTGAGACTTTTGACTAGGTTTATAGTAAGAGAGGGAGGGTGATACTAAAACATGCATTCACAATTCAAGTGTATGTTGAAGATTCAGTTCTTAGCCCACTGCAAATGTTACTGCTCAAGGAAAGCATAAATAGTTCTTTGTATGTAAAAACAGATGCATAAATATCAATCCAATGCAGATTCCTTTCTGGTTGTACATCTCATGTACATACATGAGGTGATCAGCCAGAAGGCCTTCCACCAACATAAGCTTGATTATTATGAAATTTTATATCAACCTTTGAAAACTTTCAGTGTAACAAGGCTTTTCTTTTATTTACATGCTCTGAAGTGAAATCCTTGTTTGGTATATCCACTATTCTGGATTGACTGGAACTGTTAGGAAGCCTTCTGCAAACACTGCAAGGTATTGCCCAATGTGGGAGGAAAGTCTTTTCTTTAACTTCTGCTTAAAAAAACCCTAGTGAACTAACTTTGCTTATACTTGACAAAAAAAATGGCACAACTATGTCTGGGAAACACTGGTGCAAATCATAGAAGAGGCAAGGAGGGCCTTAAAAAGAGATTTTTATTCAACACTAAACCCCCATTTTCTCAGCTTTCTCATGGAACGTCTCATCCTTTGTATTGTTCAAAGTTTAAAAAAAAATTAAATCCAGGTGAAGGTTGTTGTTGTTGTTGCTGTGGTTTTTTTGGGGGTAGGTTTTTCTGTTTGTTTTGTTTGTTTATTTGTTTGTTTGTTTTTTCTCTTTGTAAGTAAGGGATCAAAAAGTTTGCTATAACTAGAATGAGCAGTTTTACCATTTTAACAACCATAGCTATAATGATTGCAGTCAACTCACCTTGGAATACTCCATCATCCTATACACAAATATCTATAAACCTGTCTGGTAATAGTAGGCTAAACCAAAATTACCTATGCAATAAAATAACAAAAGATAACTAATGAATCAGGGTGTAAAGAGATACTATTCTTAGAATATCATGATCTTTTGAAGGTAGGGATTCACTAGGATCAATTTAAGCAGTCTTCAAAATCCTTTAGAAAAGGTGTGGGGTTTTTGGTTTTTTGGGGTTTTTTTTGTCAGTTTTATAGTTTTATTTTGAAGTTTTTATTGACTTTTTGTTGTCTCTTTGCTTTATGTTTTGCTGAGGCTAAAAGTACGAGAATTGAAAATGGTGCAAACAAATAAACTATTTAATCAGTTGAACAGTTCAACAACTAAAACACCTCTAAACACCATTATGCTACAGAAAAAATAGCATAATAAAAAAATAGCAACATATAATCTGTCTGGATTGTATACTCTGGCTCAAAATGATACATCAAAATATTTCTATGTAAATATTTTTCTTTTTGTTTTTTTCTTACTTCGTGCATATATTTTTATGTGAAGAGCACATGCAGCAAGATACTGTACTTTGCATATATATTTCAGAAAATGAGCACATTTTATGATGCTTTTCTTACTTTTTTATGTTTTATGATGCATTTCTTACTTTGTTATGTAAATACAATATAAGAATGTTTTCTACGAACTCAGCAGAACATATGTAGTATAATTCAGTGCTAGGTTCTGCAGTTTATTGAGCATACAGTGCCTGTAAAACTCCAGCACAATGTGCAAGTAAATCTCCCTTCCATACTATTTTTACACTGCGTAGAACATCAGTGACTTTGTTTCCAGTTAAATTACTAATCAAAGCTGTGATCTTCACAGAAAACTGAGTATTTATGTGAGCAGCCTCTTTAGGTTCTGTTGGATAACAACATACTTGATGGATGGAGATCCACAGCAGCTTTGCATTTAAGTAGCTTCTCTTTGAATTGTAGTTATAAAAAAAACATGAGCTGGCAGAAGTTTGCCACTTCCTTTTCTATCTTTCTGGGCATTCCTGAGATTGGCTGCCAGCTTTCCCATGGAGAGTTTGTGTCAGAGCAGCAGTGGCTTTGCTGCTGCCACCCCTGCCTGAGTTAGCAAAGACAGGATGGCTGGGAATCCAGAAACCAGGCAGAGTGTTTTCTGTATTGGCCCATGGCTTCTTACATGCCATCATCACACATCTGCCTCTGCCTGATAATATTTCCAGTTCCAAAGAGAATTTTTTTTGTTTGTTTGTTTTTATTTTTTTTTTTTAAAGTAAAGAGCCGTATGCTGTCAAACTTATCCTATGATTGTGGTAAGCTTGTGATTTTAGAAAATCTGAAGTTTTGTTGGAATTATTTTCTTTGTCATGTTGTTTTTAGGTATTGGGGATTTTTGAGGGGCCTTGGTTTTGGTTTGGTTTTTGTTTTTTGCCTTTTTTTGTAGATTCCATACACAATTATCTGTGTTATATATCTGCGGGATTTTTTGGTGTGTGTGTGTGTGGGGGGGTTTCTTTGTTAGTTTTTTTGTTTGTTTTGTTGTTTTGGTTGGTTTATTGGTTTCTTGGTTGGGTTTGGGGTTTTTTTGTTTGCTTGTTTGTTTTTCTGTGGAGTAAGAACACAGGTAAAAATAAGTCCAAGATCTAAGGTTTGGAGAAGGGTATTGCTAAAGGTATTACTAGGCAAGTGAAGTCACTAATGATAGAAACACAAAAATTTTGAAAATGCAGTTTTCAGTTTTAATTTACTAAATAAATTCAATTTTCCTTGTTTTCCATCTTCTCTTTAACCTAACAGCCACATAACTGTTCAGCTGAAAAGGAGTGTCTGGTTTTATAAACCAGAGCTCTAAATAGTGATATTATCATGGGGCAGCATGGTGGAAGGAATTCCTGTTGATACTTCTCACCTGGGTCTCCAGGTTTCTGCACTGTAACCATTCCTTACACCCTTCATTCAACTTTGCTAAAACCACCTGACCACAGGGTACAGGTGAAGAGTTCACTGTACGGTTGAATTTAGCTGTAATTTAATTTAATAAGGCTTTAAGGTCGGGATTTATATGCTTGAAATTTCTGTTGTATGTGCAGGCCAATGTGTTTTACTGTCATTTATGTCATTTACCATACTGATGGATGGTGAGTCAAGAGTCATTGTCTGATGCAACATGAAGCTGCATTTTTAATCTTTACTAATGCAGTGTACCCATCAAAATATATAGATTTGAAAGATACATTGAAATCTATAGTTAGTTTTATATATAAGTGCAAGATGCTTTTTTTCCTTGGCATTGAGTCACTTTTCAGCTCAGATAGTAGAGATTCAACATTTCAAGGCTGCCAGTGACCTAAATGAGGGGACAAAGTGTTTGACTTCTCAAATTTTAATGTTCCATGTGACAGGGAAATGCCCAGAAGAATCAGCCTTTCCACTTATGAAACATATCTGTTTTCCAGTATTCCTTGAGAATATAGCCCAAAAGCAATTCCATGAAATCCTACAAGAACATCCTGCAGTGTTTAAAAAAAACTCTAAACCTTTAGCAATCTGCCAGTCCCTTAAGTGTCATCTCAGGTGTCTTAATTTAAGATTCAGATAGATTTGTGGAAACATCTCTGCTATCTAATGTGCCAGTTTAACAGAAATGTGCAAGAAATTCTTCTTGGGCAGAGTTTTTAATTGCAGCTCAGACCACCTGCAGTCAAACTGCATCATACTGAGTTAGGTGCATCAAACATTCAGTCTGGCAAAGTAATGCCAGATTTTGCTTTATTTATACTGTGACATTCCTGATCTGTGTTTAGTTTACCTTTTTTTTTAATAATAGTGGTTAGCTGCTTCTTATTTCTTTCTGCTATTCACAGTTTGATTCTGAGGATGATTTTCAGTAAGTACCTGTAATTGGAATAAAAGAAAGCACCACTTTTTGGAGGGTGCTAAGTTTGTTGGCATGGTTCAATATTTTACCTATATAGAAAAGAAGCATGCAAAACTGAAAAATAAAATAAAATAACACCAGATGTGAAAGGGACATGAGGAAGATGCTTAGGCAGTTTTGAGATGGGATAATGCTTCTTGATTGTGTTCTTTGAGCTAGAAGGTGGCAATTAGATTTTCTTACAGAGAAAAGTGCGAGACATCCTAATTAAACACCTTTTGGTAGAAGTCATCATACATAAACTCAAACCTCTTGAAGTAGTTCTCAAATGTGTCACTTGTGAGAGTAATACTAAAAACAATCTTAATTGTTTGTTGTTTTCTTCTTTTTTTTTTCTTTTTGTAAAAATTGGAAGGAAATTATAGTCTGAATGTTGATTCAGATCTGTGCATTAGTCATTAAAATAGCCAATGAAATACATTTCTTAAGCATTGCTATAGGTCATGTACATAATCACAGAAAAATGAGGAGAATAACTGAAAGGAAAGTACAATGGATTCAACCAGAGGATAAATCTTACAAACTTTGGTATTATTAGCACCTAACACTAATGTTTTGTGTGACTTCGATCACATTATGTCACCCTTCTTCTTTACTTTCCTTTACATGTTAAATACAATTAGCATTATTTACTTCACAATGGATGCAAAAAGTTATTAAATATTTCTGTAGCCATGACAATATGTGTTAGTTTTACAGCTGGAGGTTTTACAATGAAAAATAGTATTTTTTCACATATAATTCCATTTTAAAGGTCTTGCAGTGCAGAAATATGATTAATGGTTAATGGTATACCTTAAACAGGTTGTATTTTCTGTATAATCACAAGAATGCCCTGAAAGAGACTGTTCTGCTTGGAACAAAGAGGTCATAAATTGTCCAGTATACGACAAGTACATACCAAAAGATGCTGAATAGAAATCATGACCAACACAATGCATGGAAACGTAGAATATACCATTTCCAGCATTCCCACCTTACGTTTTTGTCTACTTTTAATGTTAAGGTGTTTTCACATTACCGTCTGGATGAATGTTCTGTGGGAGGGTAAGAACTAGTAAATCCCATTTAGTCCTTTATAGAAAAGGTATGACTGACAAAGGACCTGAATTGCTTTTAAAAACTTGATGTGTCTACACTTGAGCATTAAAACTTGAGGTTGTCCAGTAGAGAAAGAATGTTGGGAGTGCAGCACTTCTGTTAAAATATATTTGGAAAAGTTTAGAAGCAGCATGTTATTACACTCCATGTGATAAGAAGGAAATGAAGGGGCTTTGGGTGTTGTGTTACCCCGGGTCAAAGCCAGGCGTAGCAGCAGGGGCGTGTTCCCAGCATTGCTGTCGTGGCTGACACCACGTCTCCAGGAAAATAAAAATCACTCTTACACTTTGCCAGGGGAAGGTCATTTTCCTTTGTACTCAGTTTTCTCCAGGACTCACAGTTAAACACTTTCTATTTCTTTTGACTGGAATTACTTCCATTAGGGAAATGTTGCCTGAAAATAGCATGCAGTATTAATGTATCATTTGTTTCTGCTGTTGCCAACAGTAACATGTTTCCTTGGCTCTCACCCCTGACTGCTGATGAGATCAAGTTGATTATTCAGCAGCTATAGCCCACCACCTGCTCTATTTTTCTCCCTGACATGCAAAGCTGTTGAGACACTATCTTGCCTTGTTAAAGCTACGTTTGGTATTCAACTGTAGTTTTAAGCAAATATGTATATATATTGAAGAGGTGGATTCATTTTTGAACAGACTTGTATTAAGTCAAATTCATTATTCAGTTTTATATATTGGAGAGCTGATATGAACATGCTGATTTTTTTTCTAAATTTCACAATTTGGTTCCACTATTCGAGCCCTACATTTTATTATTAATACAGTTGCATTGTTCATAGGCCCATTTCTGGAAATGCTGCTGCACTCTTCAGTGCTGTCTTGATTTTATTATAAATCATTGACTACTTGGAAATTTATCAATTGAAGTTATGAATGTGTCTTAATGAAATAAAACATTTCTGTCCTATTCTGCAGAGGAAGAGATGATAAATGAGCTCTGTTCACTCCTGTTATTTCTGGAAATTCTGGATTTTTCTCGTCTTTCTATAAATACCCATCTAACTCTGAGAGAGCTTAATGCTGTTCTGGTGACATGGCCAAAAGAGATATTTGCTTATCAGTTCAGCAGAGATTTTAAATATCCAGCTTTATGATCTTCTCTAGGGATTACAACAGCATTACATCTAAACCTCTTTTGTAGCACACAAAGTGTAAGTAAATCTAGAACTCACTGGAGTTCTCTATATTTAATGTTTCCTACCTAGCTGAACTCCACTTTTGTGATTTTAACAGAAGCTATAATTTTAAACCAAAATACTGCAAACAGTGAACTGAATATTCATTATTTATTTAATATTGTTATTGAGTTGTATTGACAGTAAAATGGTATTATTTGATATATCGTTACTAATCTCATATGAAACTTTAGCATTCTGTGAATTTTTTTGTTCTGTTTGATTATATGATGAGACAAGATGAAACTGCTCTTGCATCCACTGTTTGATTAAAGGTAACTGACTTTAGTGTTTTTCTTGCATAAGTGATGCCAGTATCACTGTTTTCTTCTCCTTGTACTTTGCAAGGAGGTATTTACTTGATTGTTCTTTTTTCCTGCTTTTTGCTTTTAAATCAGGCAGTTACAAGTACATATTTCAGTTATGTCTGTTCCTTTTTTGCTATTAGTCTCATTTCAGTGAATCTGCTAACATGTATAAACTGGAAGGCTATATTTTGTGGGGGTTTTATATTTTTTTTCTTTTTTTGTTAAAGTGGATATTTACTGAGGACATAGTAAAGTAGTTGTAAAACAATCTGAACTGTGTCAAGTTATTTTCTTTTTTTTTTTTTTTAAGTCAGGGGAAAATTACCTTTTTGACATTTTAGAACTGTTTTTTTTTTTTTGAAGTGAGTTAATTTTGATGGTTCTAAAAAAAAAAAATAAAAATATGTAGTTCTGATTTCTCCTGGAGTTGATAGAAAGTACGTGAAAAAAACAGGGTAACAAGGCACGCCTGCTCAATATACATATCATTTTCTAATCATGCCTGTGAAGTTGCTAGCTCAGCTGTGAAGGTTAAAAGAGTTTCCTAAGGTAGGCAGTGAGCTGGAGATGGTGGTGTTATACAATTTGAGATTTGTTGGAGCAGTTGGCAATTTCAGTCTAATGGTTTCAGCATGTGTCTTTCACTTGAGACTGTTTAAAAATATAACACTAATGTGACTTACAATTAAAGGCATATGAATTGTTAGAGTGAAAATGTAATAAGCTCTAAGGGGTTTAAACCTCTGAAAATGAGAAGGATGAATGAGGTTTTAAAAGAAGTGGTCTTCTGCTATTTTTATACACCACTCTTCAGCTGGTTTCACTGCTAGGATGCATTTGACAGACTATCCTACTCTTCTAATAGTTTTTCTTCATGCCTTTATCTGCAGTTGTCTCTTTCATACACCTTTGTCTACTGAAAATTTTTGGCAGTATCAAACTGTCATAATATTGCCCAGCTTCTCAAATCTCCTCATTGCACACATCCTAGAAATATTCTCTGTCTTGGGAAATGAGCTTCCTTCCTCCTTCCCTCTCCCCATAAATGTGTAAATTCTGCTTCTCTACTTTCTGATGTGAATCTACTACACTTTTTGCTGTTTAATAATACTTTATTATAATTAATTTGTACATCCCTTCTGCACCATAATAACTGTGTAAGGTATTTCAGACAAATAGTATTTCATGCCTCATGGATGGGACTCAGTGCTCCTGTCAGAGAAGACAATTTTATGCTCCCTTTATTCTTCATTGTGGCTGTATTTGATCTGTTCTCTGGTACTCAGGTACTCCTCCAGCCTGTGGTTCATTTTTCCCTTTGGCTGCTCACATAAGGTTTCTTTTCATCTGGTGCCAGTAGTCCTGCTAGCTCTAGTTAGGATTATGGACATTAGAAACAAAGCTGAGGTGACGCCAGTTGAGTTTTCAGACAGGTCCAAACTAGTACTTGATATCACACCCCCTGCAACTTCTGCAGGCTGTGCACTCACCTAAGTGCCTATCAAGCTGTACCACTTTTCCAGAAGTTTAAAGCTGTGGGGTTTAGCTTAATTATTTATGTTCTTACTTATTTATTTATTCTCCAGCAACGACTTTCAGTAGTGTATATAGCTCAAGCTCTTCCGTGGTTTGTTTTCAGGATGGAAACAAAAAGTGACAATACCTGCACGTTTGACTACCTTCTGAAGGATTTTAGATTCTTTCTAAAACTTAACTGAGAATCCTAATATAGTATATTTGAAAGACTCTTTCAGCTCTCTTTTAGGCCTTGAAGTACTGCCACTATGCCACTTTTTCCTTCTCTTTTTCTTCATTTGCTAGAATGAAGAACAAACAGATGAGCTATTTCTAGTTCATGTTTATGGGAAGGGCTGCTTTTATGTAATGGAGAAGTGTTACTGTGACAAATGTTCTTTGGGGTTTATCCTTTCTTACTTTCCTTATATGACACTGCTTTCAGTGACAGGTGATTGCACGTGACACTTTAGATGTCAAAAGCACATGTGGGATGCATTTATTTAGGACATCCCAGTTTCAGTTTTTCCTGTTAAAATAAATGTGATTAGTTATGTCAGAAAGCATTTACTTTTTACCTACAATATTGTAATCTCAAATACTCTAGTTCAGATTTTATTTCCCATTGATTTCTGATATTATTTAGACTAGTAGCTTGATTTGCTTTGGAACTAGAAGACCATGAGAAGAGTAAAAGTTCTCTGTAGAGAATCGGTCTTATTTTTCCATTTTTCATTTAAGTCAACAATAAAAATAAAGGTTGTCTTGAATTACAAAGAATGATTTTCACTATAGCTATTAACAGATACTGAAAACCTTTAAATGTCTTCTAAATACCTGGAAGGTATAATAATTTTTTCCCCTTAGGTCACTTTGTAGCCAACATGACAACCTTACTTTGGATATGAGGTTAGAAAAACTGATTAAGAAGAATTTACTTTTCATATGAATAAAGCAGAAATGTCTTGAAATGTATTAGAAAAGCAGACAAACTGTGGACAGTAATTTTCTGCTTACTGGTTAATTAAAGTTGATTTTGTAATCTGCAGCTGAATTAGAAAAAAGAAATAGCATTTTAGGTTTCTGATATTTGTTTATAAAGTGGAAGACAAGGATCGAGGTTTTACTTTGAACTGTTGTCCACTGTAATAACATTAGCTATTCAAAAATTGTGCTAATTCCTAAGTGTCTTAAATTATATATACATTTAGGCCAGTAATATCAAGACTGTTTTTGTAAATATTACAATGTCAGCAGACCCCTGGTATACCCTGTTTCCATATGAACATGACTCAACTGATGCCTTAGATGACAAAAGGGAAACTGTCCCCAGAGAGTAGCTGAGGAGTACAGCATACAAATTCTGTATAAAATACAGGAGAACAATTATAAACACAGTCTTTCTGTGACCTTATATGCTTCAGATATCCTCATTAACAGAGCACAGATCACATTACCATCATGTGGCACAGCAGATGTCAGAGTAAAGAGAAGCTGTGACTCTGCAGTGTATATACCTAAAATATAACCAATATGCAGATCAGAAAAAACTAAAAAAAGCCTATATTTTTTCTCAAAAAATAAAATAAAAAAAAATATCTTAAAAATATGTTTAAAGTTCTGGTTGCATTTATGCTGAAGATTATGGCCTTATACAGCAAAGCTTAGGAAAAAATAACCTGATTTGATATAGGGTAATACAAATTATCATGGAAACTTTTGTGATTCAGTGTTAGCAATCACAATATTTTTAAAAGCAAACAAATTTACTTGAAAAAGCAATCATTAAAGCTTGTGGTCACAATTCTAAACTGCAAAATTAGGCATGTCTTTGGTTCAGTCTAAGACAATTATGTTTGGAACTGTCTAAGCCAAATAGACATGACTCAACTTCATCAAATCTAGATCAGCTTTTGTGGTGATAATTATCAGTGCCCACTTGTTAGAAAGATCATATAGGAAATATATTTATAAATAACATGTAAAAGGGTAGTCATCCCCTATTAACTCTTCCTGTGGCCCACTGGAAGTATGGAAATAGGACAAAGAAAAAAAATCCTGATGTGTTTATATGACAGTTACAGTCTTGCTAGCTTTAGCACATCTATGCTCACTTTTGGGTTACTGACTTTCCAGTTTACAATTTGTTGAACTCTCTGTGTGACACACTGGGTGGGTTTTTTATACAATAGGGTACAATTGTTGAATAGGGTAGTTCATGGGTATTTGGATAATTCATTAACAAGAATTCCTGTGAAAATATAACATATACTATACTTGTAAAGACACTAGTATCAAGGTAGAAGAGGGTAATTCTTATTTGGTTTAATATAGAATTTAAAAGCTTCCTGAGATGAGAATGTAATCCTGTAGACTTTGTCAGTCAGTGTTAAACCTGTAGTGAAATAACAGTATCAGTCTTTCATTGACACTTCAGACACCAATATATGACTCTTACAAAATCTCATCCTCATCTTGTAATTCACATCCAAATCATAATCAACTACGGAAGGAAACTATTTGTATTTCGGATGCATATATGAAAACTATTTATTAAACCACTTTTACACATATTTGTTGTGGCTTTTGTGATGTTCATGCAAGAACAGGTTTGAATATTTGGATAATATTTTACAATCAGGACTTGAAGGTCATTGTGTATTCTGTGTTGTTCTTTTTAAGCTTGACACTGACATATTTTCCCATGGTACTTACTTTCTTAAAATAACCTAAAAAATCCTTGGGTTTTTTTTGATTTGTTTTGTTTTGGTTTTTTTTAAGAATGTTTGTGAGGCTACTGATGTCCATTAACTCTTAAGAGTACACATTTTGTAATAGCTAAATATATCAAAAAGTAGTTGAATATTATTATCAAATAAAACACTTGAAGGAGAGTGGGAAGCACAAATAAATATTTAATTGTACTGAATATGAACTTAATTGGGCCATTTGCAGACAGAATCCTGTGCTGGCAAGGAGGAGATAAAAATATGACATATATGTTTAAAAAATGAAGGTTGGAAGATGAATAGGCCTTCTAGGGAGTTGAAGGGAGTTGATCTTTACAGATCAGATAAAGATTCTTGCAGTCTGCTGCATCAAAGGCTGCCTTTCAGAGATAGTAACATGAACTTGGAATCTGGGGACAGCATCTTTGAAAATACAGGGTTTTGAGATTGACAAGCAGCTGGGTTTTGGATCTTTTTTAGTTGTTGTTTTGCCTTTCTATTATTTGTGTGTGTGTGTTTGTGTGTGTATAATCTTTTATAATCCCTTTAAAAGTTAAAGATTCATAGGCTGGTGGAGTGAATTAACACTTGCACCTTATCTAGCTTTTCAATAGCTGTTTTCCTTTGAAGGTGAACTTACTCTTTCAAAGATGTAAGGAAAACTAGTGGAAGGTACCTCTTGACTCCTTTCGAAGTTTGTTTAAAAATACTTATTTGTGACAGAGACTGATTTTGAAGGAATATTTTTTTTTTTTTAAATTGATGAGTTAAGTATTCTGGAAATTCCTGAAAATAATGTACACTGCACCCTACTAAGAATAAAAAAAAAAAAAAAAAAAAAAAAATTAAAAATTAATAAAATTAAAAAAATAAAAGTAATTGTTTAATCTGTGTAATTTAGGAAGATTTATTAAACAAATTGAGTGTTAAATCAAAGTGTTTACAAGCACCTTAAATTTGTCATCAGCTACTCTGTCAATCATACTGGCTAAATCTGGCATCAGCTCCTCTGATCCCTTTCTTAAAAAGCACCATCACACAGCTGTTGGGCATCCTCCAAAAGCACAAGAATAGATGCTACAGCATTCTGTTAGCCTTTGCAGCCTTCTCTCCCTGGTTTTGGTTTCTCAATTTATTTACTACTTCAGAATAAATCTGTGTTCTCCAGTACACTGCACGAAGTAGGGTTCTTTAAATACACTGAAGTAAGCCAGAACACTTCTATTACATACTAGTTTTGTTTCTTTTTCCATTTTTAGTGTTGTTCTGCTTTTCCTAGTCTTTATCCAAAAAGATGCTGTTAAATAGAGCTTCGTTCAAGGCATCTCACATTTTTCATCTACACAGCAAATAATACAGAGGGCATGGAAGAAGAAATTATTAAAAGCTAATATACAAGAATATTGTTTTAAACCATTTCTTCTTATTTTCTTACACATAAAAAATTATAGCTCAGGATTTTAGTATTTTCTGGAGAAACCTGTAGGGAGCTGCAGTGGGTCGTGGTGTTAAAGAAGCTGTTGCCTTATTAAACCCTCATTGTAATGAGAGGGAAAATGGGAAGCACCAGGTGTCAGCCGGCTGTTGTGCAGCTTCTCTGCCAACATTCTCCAGAGACTCTTCCATCAAAGCAGGGAAGGCCAGACCAGACATTTGCATACCTCAAAAGGAAGCAGGCATGATTTCTTTGAGAGATGAAAAATTAGTGTCTCCTTGTGTCACAATAAAAGGCACATGTAACTTGAGATTGCTTAACTGCCCGGCTATTTTTGGCCAAGGAGTGTTGACACAGGGTAATATGAAGTACAATCTAAATATACATTCCAGCTAAAGTATTGGATACATTGAAGATGAAATTTTTTAAAAATTGATCAGATAACTGGAACAACAAAAAAATACTGTTTTTTGGACTGTATAGAAAAATGCAGAGATTCTTCAGGTAAGCAGTGATGAAGAAATCCAAAAGGTGTCTCAGCCAGTTGCTGGAGCCTGTATGCTTAGTTCTGTCTGTCCTGTTGTCACGTGTACTTCTGTTATGGTGTTGGATTTGGGATTCTAGGAGTCAAGGAACAACTACTTTCTCATTGGTTATTACTGTTTCTTAAACAGTTTTCTTGGACTTTTGTATGAGCTTGATTACCTTTGGCAGAGCTCTGTATTCATGCCCCAAATGCCAGCCTCTCATTTTGGAGGTTATTTTAAGGTGCAAAGTGTTGTAGATATTGCATGAAGGGTGAGTTTAGAAGGTTGCTTGGGCAGTTAGGCTGGGTTCTAACAGAAACCTGACTGAAAAATTCTAAAGGAGAATTTGTGATGGGTATTCTTTTTTTCCCCTTCATTTGAGACAAGAGAAAGCAACCCAAACCAACATTTAAAAAAAAAAAAAAATTGCTTTAAACATTTTCACTTTATAGTTCAGATTAGCTAAGAAATCTACCATTTGAACTGAGGAGCTTCAAGCATGGCTTCAATTCTTTCCATGGAAGAGTCTTTAGTAGTGTTAATGATGAGTATATATTTCTCTCCATAATCCATCTATCATTTTGTGCATTTGGGTTCTGTTGTCTTTTGTGGTCCTCAGAGGACCTTAAGGCAATGGAGCAGTGTTGAAGGAAATCTGAGGGCAGTGTTAACTGCAGCTATTTACGTGTGTAGTAAGTGTTATATCTTGCTTTGCTGCAATCTGGTGAAATATGAATTAATCATCTTGAATTTATCAGAGGATATACAAATTTAGATGCAGAATGGGCTAGATTAAGTGACTAAACCAGGTGGACAAAGCTGTTCTAGTGTATTACCAAAAAAACAAAAATGCTGTAGGTGTTTGTCCAGTGCAGTCAGAAGACAGATGGACTATGTTTTTTTCCAATATAATGTATGAAATGATACCATAATTTTCCTTTGGTTAATGTGGTACTTGGTTACTATGGATGTACCTCGAGTGGGCAGTGCCTGTAAGGTTCTGGTAGCTTTCTGTTAGCTAAGAATTATTTGAATTGACAATAAAGCAATTGAGTGGGGATACATTTTGTGGCAGTAGAGGACAAAGGTTTGTTGATGTTTTTTCTGGTTTCAAAGAATTATTTCAAACCTAAAAATAAGGAAAAGATCCTGTTCTGCTTTTTGAAATGTGTCAATCATCCTGGTAGCTCTTAGAGCAGGGAGATGGGTTGCCCTCAGGAGATGAGGTAGCACAGGCAGTTGCAATCTGGGACATCTCTGATGTGACGTTCTGACAGCACCATGTCTGGAACTCCAGCTTTCATGGACTTTCTGGTTATATTCCTTTTGGTGTTAGCAAGAACTGACAAGGTGACTCAGCTGAAAGTGTGACTTAGACACCAGTTCATTTGGTGTAGGGATTGGTCTGAATATTAAAAGGGTCATCTGACTTATTTTTACATAAGAAACATTTTTATCCCATTTATCTGGTGGACATAGGCAGGCTGTGTTTGCTAGAAAGGGACCATGACTCCCTAAAAACAGCTGCTAAAATTTTTACTGGACTGTAAAACAATCGAGTTCTAAAAGTCACTCAACAATTATGACATGGCTGAGTCCGCATGAACTAGATTCCCATCAGGTAGCTGCTTCTTCAGAGTGAGCTGGCTTGCTTTAGGGATGGGTGGGTCCATGGGATGGGGGATCCGTGTGCAGCTTAGCTGGAAAACATGCATTCATTACCTTGGCAACTTCTGTATGCAAAATTGTAGTAAAGTCCTAGGAATTGTGTCCAAACAACTTTTTTTCAGAGACTTCAAATTTTGGATGAGGAGGAACACCTCATCCAATCTAATGGATGAATCTGTACAAGAGACTGATTTGAAAGACCAAATTCCTCCTGTACACTGTGCTTTGCTTCCTGTGGGGCTTAGTGAAAAGATTGGATTTTATTCAAAGTATTAAATTCAAGGAAAATGTCCTTTAAGAACATGCTTGTTACTTTCTAGCTGTCAGTTCAATTCATGAGATCAGACTCCAGCTAGTCCCAAATTACTGACTTTTTATGTGTCCCTAATAATCACAGGGCTGTCAGCATTTGCTATAATTGAAGCTAAATGATATGAGAAATAAATGTCCATAACATGGTGTTTTAATATTTTAATATGTACTTGTCATTAAATAATACATTAAATTAAGGCACATAAGACAAGGTAGTGTGTGTAAGAAGAAAATATTTTCAGTAGGATGTTAATGGATTTTGAACTTAATTAGAACTTTATAAAGTATATTGGAGTGAGGGTTAAGTTCTCTAAGTATCAAATAATATAGAAAATAGCATTTTTTTAGATGAGATGGTTCACCTTTACTCAAATGTACATAATTTTCAAGTAAATGCAGGAAGCATATCTGTATAAAATTTATATAGAGAAAACATGTATAGGAAAAAGTAGAAGAGAAAGACTTTTCTATGAGAAGAATCAGTAAAGACTAAAATTTGTGTCCTCTCTCTCTTTGTTCTTCAGCGCCTTGCTAAAGAAGCAGAGAAGTACCAAGCATCGCATCAGTGGAGGGATGAGTTTGGGGTAAGCTTCAGTTTTTCTCCTTTTACCCTTCTTGAAGTTCTCCTCTTTGAGATGTTAACTGTAGTCTTACAAATAAGTTGTTTATGTATCTACTACAGAAGGGGTTACTGACTAAGAATAGACTGTTTATTTAATTCAGTAAACAGTCTCAGTCAGGGTGTCTAGAGAATAAAGTGAACTTTTCCCTTCAGAAGCTCATAGGGAGCTTCACAGACCCAGGGATGTTGCTGTGAGTTGTACACAAGACATCTGTTTGTTTTGACAGACAAGGAATGATTACAGAGAAGATATTTGAGTGATGGGTGCCATCAGTTAAAACTCTGCTTATTCCAAACACTGACATAGAACCATAGAAAAGATTTTTGCAAGTTGTCTTTTTCTTCTGTAAAGGGAAAAAAATAAACAAGGAAAAACTTAATACTCAAGGATTTGGTTAAATGCATGACTTGGGAATCATAGACTATTTTTGGAGTACCTTTCTGTATTTTAATAACTGCATCTCTTCTTTCAATATTCTAGTACTGCTGAAAGAGTCAAACATCAAATTATCTTCTTTAGTTATGTCAGGCTTTACTGAAAAATAAGTGACATAATTTTAAAATGTACAATATTCATTTTTTATTACCAATCTGGCCAAATTAATATTGTGCTGCATGATTATAAGCCTCTTAATTTTAGGTTACAGTTCCAGGTTGAGTGTCAAAGTTATTTATTATGCCTTTATTCCATGTTCCTTCAGAAATTAAAACAAATGGTACTTTTTGCATGATGCTGCTACAAACTTAGACTGTACTTGCACATCCATGAGAATCACAGGGGCACACAGTTAAATGCACAATGGTTTTCTAAGAATGTTGTTGTGGTTCAATCCCAGCTGACAAGTAAGCACTGCACAGGCACCTGCTCCCTTCCACTGAGTCAGGATGGGGGAGACAATCATGAGAGGAAAAAAGAGAAAACTTCTGGGTTTCTATAAGGACAGTTTTGTTAGCAAAGCAAAAGTTGCGTGCTGAAGCAAAGCAAAATGAGGAATTTCTTCAGCACTTCCCATGGGTGGGCAGGTGTTTATCCATCCCCAGGAAAATTGGGATGATGACTTGTGAAGCACCTTTGCTCCATAAGTCCACCCTTTTCCTTCTTCTTCCTCCAGTGTTACACACTGAGAACGGTATATCCCTTGGGTCAGTTGGGGTCAGCTGTTCACCCCCAGCCTCCTCACTGATGGGGCAGTGTGAAAAGCAGAAAAGGCCTCAGCTGCACAAAAACACTGCCCAACAATTAGAAACCACACCAGAATTATCAACACTGTTCCCTGCACAAATCCAAAATATAGCCCATGCTAGCTACTATGAAGAAAATTAGTTGTAGCCCAGTGAAAAAAACAGCAGAAATGTTCATTCTGATCCCATGTTACTCAGGCACTTGGAGATCTGAAGATAGACAAAAAGGCTCCTAAGCTCAGGCTCTGTAGGACTGACTGACTTCAGGAGTACAGAGAGCCTGGACACAGCCGGAATGCTTTTGAGTGAGCTCTGTGCACAGGCACAGCTTCCAATTTTACAGTAAAACACAGAGTGCATATTCCATGGAGATGGTATAACAAGAGTGCTGCAGCGACCTTTTCTGCTAATCTGTCTCTTTTGTGACTAGAAAACAAAACCTGCAGGCTTGATGGACTCAGTGCAGAACTGTGTGAATACAGTCAGAATCTCATTCTAATCATTTTGCTTCTGCGCTACATTCTGACATCATGTCAACACCGCCTCAGCTTTTGTTTTACTTTTTACCCTTTTTTTCACAGTAAAAGTCAATCATACCAAAGAGGCTTCAGGTTTTATCTGAGTTCATTGCCAAGGAGATATCTCAAAATAATTTGGAAATGTGAATTTATATTAATGTTGTGCTTCTGGAAAAATCTATGGTCAGTATTGAAAAAAAAAAAAAGCAGTTGGGATTTATAATAAAGTAACTGCAAACTGAGATTGTACTTTACTGTTTTGAATTTGGATCAGAGCAGTGTGCACCATATAATAACCTTGACATTAGGTTATGCAATTAAATTTCAAATAAATGTATTAAGCCTCTTATAATTTAATTTGTTCCATTTTTGCCAGAAGTAATCTTTCTTCTCTTCTGGCCTACTTTTTAGAAAATGTCTGCTCAAATTAGTTAGCACACAGATCGTTCTGATAAACCTAATTTTTACTGGAAGACTCATTCTCCTAATGTCTGTGATGGAAAATAGAAGATAGACCATAAAACTTTCTGCAGTTAAGGGATCTTAAAGTACTTCTGATAGCATTATGAATGGTCTATATCATGCTGCATGAGGTTCATTTCTCATCCAGGGTTTGGTTTTGGGTGATGAAAGCCCTTCCAGCAGCATTGCACATGAGTCACTGTAAAATGAAACTCATGGGACAAGCTATTTCTGCTTCTAATGAGCTTGTGTTCAGCAATGTCCTTGACAGTCAGATTGCAGCCGAATAATAGCCTATGGAGTTTTAAGGAGAAAATATCACAAGCATTCCTTCAGGGGAAGTATATATGGGTTGATTTGAGTGGAGCATATGCAAAAAAGAAAGGGCAAAGAAGGCTGACTGTGAGATCAAGGTTTGTACAGAGCTACAAGGTACATCTCAGTCAAAAGACCACCAGGGTGCCTGTTCTAACATCTTATTCTAAATATGAGTGGGTTTTGCACAGTTTATAGCAAAAGAAATGTGCAAGCATTAAAGATTTTGTTTTCAGGTTAATGTCACAGTATAATATAAATTCAGCATTTTTAGACATGATTTTTTGAAATAAGCTACTACAGGGGAAAAAAACGCAGATTTACTCCCAAAGACTTATATTTTTTTTTTTATTTCACCTAATAATCTAGTGTAAAGACTGTCCAAATTGTCAAAAGAACAATTTCCTTTAGAAAAATAGTTAGGAGACTAAACTATTTACAAACATACAGATCCACATCTACTAAAATCCATTTTCTGTACTATTTTTAATATAATGAGAGTATAATTTCTTCTAATATTTTAGGTACTATAGTATCTTAAATTCCAACTACTTCAAGCAGGCTAAATAATGAAAAACAAAACAAAACCCTTAATTTTTGAGTATTTTATAAAGCACAGAATCACAGCATGGTTTGGATTGGAAGCCTCATCTTGTTCTGACCCCCCTGCCATGTCGACTAGATCAGATTTCTCAGAGCCTCATCCAGTCTGGCCTTGAACACTTCAGGGAACTTCTCTGGGAAACCTGTGGCAGTGCCTCACCACCTTCACAGGAGAGATGATTCCTAATGCCTAATCTAAACCTACCTTCTTTCATTTTCATAGAATCATAGACTATGCTGAGTTGGAAGGGACCCATCAGGATCATCAAGTCCAACTCCTGACCCTGCACAGAACCCTCCAAGAATCACACCCTGTGCCTGAGAGTGTTGTCCAAACACTTTTTGAACTCTGCCAGGCTTGGTTCTGTAACCATTTGCCTGGGGAGTCTGTTCCAGTGCCCAACCACTCTCTGAGGAAAAAACCTGTTCCTAATATCCAACTTAACCTTCCCCAACTCAGCTTCAGGCTGTTTCCTTGGGTCCTGTCACTGGTAATCA
This sequence comes from Certhia americana, assembly GCA_018697195.1. Classification (NCBI taxonomy): domain Eukaryota; kingdom Metazoa; phylum Chordata; class Aves; order Passeriformes; family Certhiidae; genus Certhia; species Certhia americana. The sequence continues at coordinate 8,171,710 of CM031879.1, forward strand.
AAGTGAAGAGATTGGTACCTGCCCTTCGTGAGGGTGTTGAAGACCACACTGAGGTGTCCCCTCAGTCTCCTTTTCTCCAGGCAGAACAAACCAAGTAGCCTCAGATGCTCCTCATAAGGATTCCCCATGCCTTTCTTTGGACACTTTCTGATATCTCAATGTCTTTTTTATATTACTAATATTTTTATATTTATTAAACTGCCCCCAGCACTTGAGGTGAGGCTGCCCCAGTGCCTGGCTAGCAATGCTGGGCCTGGTGCCCCCCAGGGCAGGGCTGGTCCTCCTGGCTGCCAGGGCAGTGATGGCTCGTGTTCAACATGGCATTGACCAGGATCCCCAAGTCCCTTTATACATCTGCTCTCCAGCCTCTCATAAACCAGTCTATAACACATCCAGGGTTGCCCCATCCCAGGTACAGAATCCAGCACTTGCCCTTGTTAAACTTGATCAGGTTGGTGGTTGCCCATCCCTCCAATGTGTTCAGGTGTCTCTGCAAGACTTCTCTGCTTTTGAGGGAGTGTATAATTCCTTCTCAGTTCAGTGTCATCAGCAAACTAAATTAGTATTTCTTTGAGTCCTGCATTCAAGCCATTAATGAAGGTGCTGAAGAGAACCCAGCTGAAGATGGAGCCCTGTGGAACCCCACCAGAGCCAGGTCCCCAGCCTGATGTCCGCCCATTCACTGTAACCTTTATGCCTGACCCATGAGCCCAGTGCTCATCCAGCATGTAACTCAGTTATCCAGTTGTGAGCTGAACATTTTGAAAATCTAAAATCAGTTAAGAACATGCATCTTATGTATTTACCATTAGTTTTAGCTAAGTGACACAAAAAAATATCATTATGGATATCAGTATTTTTCACTGATAATTAAATATCAAAATAATTTTGGATGTTGCTGTTTAATTTACTAAAGGTGTGAAGTTATTCAAAGCAATATTAGTTAAGAATAATAATTAAGAATATCAAATATCTTTTAAGTAAAAAAGGGAATAAAGAAATATTGGATGTGTTATTTCCTGATGAAGCATGAAGTTGGTTAAAATAGTTGAACTGCAGTTTACTTGTATGGTCCAAAAATAATACTTGCCTGTTAGAAAACTACTAGGTCCTAATAGAATATTTGTGCAGTTTATGAAGGCAGCTTCAGGCAAATAAATAAATCCCATTTCCTGTTTCCTACTCCATTGGTACTGCCCAATTCCCCAGCTGCCTGTACAGCTGGAGGAATTAAACCTGCTTGAATATTTTAGATTAAAGCAGTTACAACTCAGAGGTACAAACCAATATATCTAAATGAAATGGCCTTGCCAGTTTGAAATTTCTTGTACACTGCAGATTGAAAGGGGGATGGTTTTGACACTTGTGATTGTCCAATTATTTTTCTGGCATAGAGACTCACGAAAAAAATGTATGCAAACTGAAAGAAGGAAGGGAGAATTCTGTATCAAGTAATTGCTGCTATTCCCCAAATGAATCTTCTGCAATTACATTTGATACCACACTTGATTGCCTTGCAATGGTTGGTTAACTAAAGCAATTTTGTTTCCAGTCGGGTTGCTGTATTAATTGTACTTACACATGTATAAACATAAGGGATATCTCATTGGTATTTTAAAAGGAGAGTCTGTATGGATGGCCTATTAACATCCACTTATTTATACAGAGACTGAAACTCATACTTCTAAGAATTAATTATCATATAAAAACGCCACATGAAAAATTCTTTCAATATGCTTTATCTTTAACCAGTAGTGTCATTTTATATTCTTCTGTGTAAGTGATGTTTTTCTACGTTTTAGTAGTTTTATGACAGCATTTTCTCCAATGATAACATGTAGGCTGGTGTTCATGTACCAGTTGGGCTTAAAAATAATGACAAAACGTCATGGGAATATTACTTTGGAATTATGGTTTATTTGTTTATCTTTTTCTAGTAGAATTTTTCACTGCATAAAACTGTAGTGAAAAAGCTGCTCAGCAAAGAAGCAGAAGATGAAAAGAACTAAGATAAAACAGGTTTTCTATCACCAGAGTTGATCCAAGTGGTGACCTACAAGAGCAGAGCAGTAGTAGGTGTCTCTGTTGTATCTTGCAGTTTGAAGATTTCCAGGACTGTAATTTAGTGTGGATGTTACAACAGTGCTAAAACACTGTATCTGAAAAGCTTCAACTAGAAAACAAACAATTCAGCCAATCATGAAACTTTCACCTTTGGCATAGTTTCATTATAAAGAAGCAATTTACTAAATATATTTTGTCTCCTGAAAGAAGGAAAACTGTGAAGAAAACAAACTAGAATCCTTTTTCTCTCATCTCTTCAGAGGGACAATACAGTTCTCTCATGGCTTGTACCTCTGATAATTCTCTTTTGTTCAAAGAGCATCTATGAGAAATGATACAGTTGAGATTTGGCACCAGACCTGCAGTACAGGGAATTGGTCCTCACAGGTGCAAAGTAGGTGTGGGATCCTTTCCTATTAAGTCATATATATTTTATAATTTTATGGAAGTTATAATACTAAACACAGGAAAGGTGTCAAAGCTGTCTGTATCTTCACACAGTGCTTTGATCCAAAACTCAATGAAATATATCTTCCATTAATTTTGATTAATTTTGGATAATGCCTCACATTTCTAAAGCCTCTGTGACTTGAAAAAAACCCATCCAAACGATCAATTTAAATTTACAGATTTAAATTGACAGATGGTCAAGGTTCTAGAGAGGATAATATTTTATTCTCTGGAGAGCTGTGTGCCACCTCTTCTGTGACCTGTAGCCTTCATTTGTGTATAATTTAAATTAAATGTTCCCTATCTCACTGAAAGAAATGAATTACCATTTTTCTGCCAGTGATTGCACTCGGACATCTTTCTACCCAGGGGATTAAGTTCTGTGTGTTCACTGGGAGTAGCAAGAAGGTGAGGTAAAGGAGAAATAAGGATAAATCTTATTTACTGAAATTGAGTGGGTTTAAGGGTTGTTCTGATATTATTTGATGTTTATCATCACTTATACCTTTTTGAGTCATGGAAGTTCTCTGTGAATGTTTCAGGACCAAGCATTTCTGCAGTTCTTTATAATGATTGTCAAAGTGAGACAGGAGACACAATAGTTACAGCCTTTGGAACACACTGACTTCAGCTTCCCAGGATCTCCATCATTAGTAAGGAGAGTTTCACCTAAGTGTAGAAATCTACTGTGAACATACTGAAGTCTCTTTGGAGATGTGGCATAAGCCTCACCAGCTTAGTGCAGAATTTGTCTGGCATTCCCTCCTGGGAACAAGATCCCTCTGTTTACCTGTCTGTCCCCAACATCCTGCCCCCTGATGTTTGGATTCCTATTCAAAAAGTCTCAGTGTACTTTCTGGTTTATAAATATCTAGCAAACACTAGATAGACAAAAGAAAAACATCTTAAAGGCAATTTAAAAAAAAAATCTAAATAGTTAGAAATCTTTTTAACAGTTCTGTTGCTTCTTACCTTGCCTGGAGATTTGTAACTTCCTAGTGTCTCTCAGGTCCTTGAGTCTAGAAATCATTGATTTTCCTCTAAAATATGAACTGCCATAAGACAGCTCTTCCATGCTTCTGTTCCATTATATATATGGAATGGTTCTGTATGAGAATTAAACCAATGGGTGTTAGTGTGATTAATCATACTGGTAATCCTGGATTATTTTTTTTTTTTTCTTTTTCACACTTTAGGAATTTTAAACTGATTGGAAAGTTGTTGAGGAGGACAATAGTAGTAAAATCAGAATTAAGATTATATATAAGCAGAGATTTTAAATGTGTAGCTATAGAGGAGCTAGCTTTTGGTCTTTAGGTACTGGTTGTTTACCATCTCTTAATATTCTTACTTTCAGTAAAGGAGTGTAACTTTATAATATAAATCATTGCAAGGATCTAATCTGAGCAGTGAAGTGCTTCACTGGTTGGAAACTTGCCAAAAAAGCTTTTAGAGTAAACCAAAGGAACACCTTCAATCATTGTTGAGGGCTTTCAAGCATTCCATTTTATCTGAAAAATCAAATATGTTAAAGACATCTAATACACTTTTTACTTATTGACTAGGCAACTCATTTAAAAAATGTGCAGCTTCTGAAAGAGGTGGAGGGAAGGATCTAGGTAAGAAGAAAAGAAAAAAAGGTGTGATTTCTATTATTAAGCTGCCTTATGTATGCATTATCACCTTCATTTTGAATGAGGCTTTAATGCGCTTTCAGAACAAATACCTTATTAAAAGCAAGATATACTATTGTACTCAATTTATTAACACCCTGTAGGTTATTCAGTTTAAAACTGAGAAGTACAATATGCTAAGAAAAGCTTTTGCAGGCTGCTATTGTGCACATTTTCTAAGAGTTCATTGAATTTGTGGCACAGATGAAGCTAACTGTTTTTTTGATGTTACCTTTCACCCTCCAGTGCAGTTTCTCATGTTTCTTTCTGGGATAAGTAATTCATTGCACTGCTTTACTACCTTTAGTGAATGAGTAAAATCAATTAGAAATGGACTTCAAGAGTGCTGTTTATTTCGTCTGTAAGATTTTTGTCAAATATTTTCATTTCAAAACGAATATCTTTTTTTTCTGTGATTTATCCTTGCCAGTATAACTAGGATATGATTAGTTTCCTCACTTTCCCAGGAAAACTAATTTGCCTGTTGGTTGTCACCTAATATTCTGACCCTTTTTACACTGAATTTAGGAAATGTTCCAATGTTTTGGAAAAAGGAGTATTAATCAACTTAACTTCGCTATTAATGTTTATGAATTGGAAGAGAAAGGGGTTTTGGGTGTTTTTTGTTTGTTTGTTTGTTTATTAAAACTAAAAAACCTGATTGAATATGCACAGGAAGTTAATTAATGGTATAAGACTCAAATATGGCTTTTCATACTGGAGGCAGACTTTTAATTTTGATAAATTCACAAAATTTTACAAAGATTTGGTTCTTACTTCAGAGAAGGAGTGCCATGCCAAATAGTAAGCCATAGAGGTTTTTTTTAAAGGAAATTAGACCCAAATATTTTTTTAAATATTTCCTGGCAGATAGAGCAAATACTGTGAATATATATATTTGGAATTCTACATGTGATGCTTCATAGTAAAAATAGAACTTTTCTGAAAGTCTGAGCTGAATGGGTTGGATTTTTGGAGGTGGAGATATTTGTGAGTTTCTTAACTCCATTTACTTCTGTTTTTTTCAAGTGACAAAACCAGAGGTGTCATGCAGGCCTGATATTTTACCTTCTTTTTTTTTGTCACAGGATTCCTGTAAGATATTAGATGAAAATTCAGCTTATCTTTATCAAAGCTCATTACCTTTAGAAAAGAACCTAACAGGGGAGTTGGAAGGTTTGCATATTTAAAAGTTTGTAGACCTCTATGCTCCCAAGAAGCCCCGTTCCTAGAAAAGGGATTTGTACAGTAGATGTGAACAGAAAATGTTTGGTCTGCACTCTTTTGCAGTTGCAATACTGTAGAAATTTTAACAGGTATTTTATTTTACATAGACTTTCAAATGCTCTGGGAATACAAGACAATCTTATTATTAAGAGTTGCATTTTGGTCAAGGGATTTGGGAATTCTTAGCTTTCCATCTCCTGAGTATAGTGTAATTCTCATTAGAATTTAAACAAAAGGTGAAAATGTGTCTCTGTTATGTCCTGCAAATGATGATGTGTGATTGAAGTAGTGTCAAATATTTCTAAAGACTTGGCCACAAAGCAAGAGATGTATGTAACAAAGAGCAGAGAAATTCTTCAAAATTGGCGATATCCTAACATGTGCTAACATCATGCAAAGAAATCCTTGAAAAGTCTGCCTGATTTGACCAGAAATGTAACTTTTTTATTTCTCCCTATTAATTCTTGCTATGAGCACATAAGAACTCTTTAAACAAATACACAAACAACTCTAGGTCTCACTGAAGGGATATTAGGATTTAGCAAGTCTTGAGAAGTCTGGGGCTGCTCAATGACTGTGATTTGTGAGTTTATAGAACACATTATCATTCTGATTCAATTTTCCCATCTGTTAGTCACAAATTATATTGCATTGAAATACTGTGAATTATAACTTCCTTGAAAATGTGAAAACGTGAGAATGTGAGAATAAATATAAAAATGACCAGGCCAGATCCTTGCTTTTAAAAATGGATGAATAAATCCTGATGAATTATTAATTCAGGTAGGACTGTCTTATTCCTTAGGGCATTGCCACTTCTCAGGAGGATTAACTTCAGTTTTGCATTTCTTAAGAGTTACATTGGAGTACAGGAAAACTCAGAAAGTTGGCTCAGTTTGTATTTTTCTGTGCTTGCACAAAATTCTGATGTTTTCACCACATAAAACTTCTTATGTTTTGTCTCTGAGTTTCTTCCTACATAAAATTTTAAAGAAAACTTCCAGCAAAAGTTTTTTTACCAGACTAAATATTCTCCATATAGGGAAGTTTAATTTCATCTGATTTTCTATGAGCATCATAGTTTAAATGACCTTTGGATTTAAAGTATTCTAAAATGCTCATAGAGGAAATCTTACCATAGCACTTCTCCACCTTTGAGCTAGAACATATCTGGTTTATTTTACCACTATTTGCAGATATTTTGTGTTGCTGTGAAAAAGGGTGGTTTGGTTTCTTTTCATGTTTGGTGAGAGGTACCAGCAAAAAAAACCCAAAAGCTGGATTAAGACTGAAGTTTATTCAAACCCATGTTATTAATATATTTATTAATCCCAAGTGATGGCTGCCATTTCTTCTTCTGACAGTTGACTTATTTTCCATATTATAGGGATCACACTAAATGGGTGATTTAATTCCAAATACTTCCAGTCTCTCTCAGTCTTTAATGTTTTGGGTCTGCATTAATTACATCAGGGCATGCAAGAGTATGTGAACATATAAAACCTGCTGAGATGATGTTGGAGGCATGCAGGAAACCAGACAGGGTATTTACCTCCTAGGACCTGCCAGCTGAGTTGAGAATGGTTCCTGGTGCATGCTGTGCCACAGAATATGTCTGGACTTTGCTTAGGTGTCTTGAGGCTAGCTTTAACAAGCACAACATGGATGAAAGCAGAGTGTGTTCAGGCTTGATCTGTGTTTTATTTTGAAACACAGACAGCATACTCTCTGCGAAGAAGAAAGCATGCTGTATCCTAGAAAGTCTGGTGGTTACACATCAGTAAATGTCCTGTGTCAAGAATAAGCACCAAGAAGAGATATTGTTCAAGAGAAAAGAAGTTTTATTTATAGAAATAGATACATAGCAGTTAAAGATAAATTAATCTTGGACAATTGGAAGGAAAAATACATCAGTTTAGTAAGTTCCTCAGACATCCAACCAACAGCAGTAGGGAAAATATCCCACCATTTCTGTGAAAATATTTACAATATTTTTTTTGCCATGATTGTGAACTATGAATGCTGCTTTTATGAAAAATAGCTATGACATGGACAGGACAGGACTTCCTTTACAGATTGACATCCGTAGGTTTTACTGACTGGGATAATAATTTTATATGTACTAGTAAGAGTAGAGCAGTGCAAAGCCAAATATCTAATTGAACTTGTGTATGTTTGTCAAGAATAGGATGAACTTCATTCATTCAGCTCCTCATGCCATCTCTATACTAATTAGAAAATACTAAGATTTATCAAATTTATCAAATTCTTTTATCTCTGCATGAGCTCTACAATACTATATTTTCAAGAGCTTTGAATGTTTTAATATGAAACAGAGAAAGTAGTATTCTTTATTGCATGAAGATAATGAATTAAAGCTTACACATTTCTGAGATATTAGATATGCTTTTCCCTATTGCTCAGTGTTCTTAAGCAGTTTAGGTGGTATTTTGAGAATCAGACAAATTTTAAGATTGTACTGGTCCTACTTAAATGGGTGGGAATATTTATATGGAGATACCAATTGTATAATTTTTTCTCCTGTGTTTATACTTACACATGTATTTGTATATGTATCCATGCATATATGCTCAAGGAGGTTTGTGTATTTATGTCTGCCTGTCTAGGAACACACTTTTAGCTGAGTCTCTTGTTTTGGAGGTCTATAAAATACTAATCCTGGTGGCCTCAGATACTTTTGAGAACACACTTAGCAAGTGGTTAAACTAGTGTGTGCCCATACTTTTGAAGTTTTATCTCTTTCATGTTTTAAACCCTAGGAGTATTTCATATTCAGTGTGAACATATGGTTATTGCAGAAAAGAGGTCCTGGTCCTTGAGGTCAATTTGTACAGTTGGCTGATACTCACTCTGTGCAGGAACCCATGGTTTACTTAAGCCTGTGATTTTTAGTTCACTGTGTCCAAATAACACACAGACTGTGCTGATCTCATCAGGAGAGTGGGGTTTAGCACAGTGCTGATAGAAGTGTTTGATTGTTGGACAAGTGTTTAGATGTAGTAGATCTCCTGCTGAACTCATTTTGGAGGATTTTTCCAGGCAGAGTGCCTAATTTGGGGTGGTTTCTGCTCATACAGTTTTTTTGAGCTGTAAGAGTTGTCAGCCCATCACGTCCAGTGAACTTCCTAAAGTGAAACTGAAAGAAAACAATCTCTAGCAAGGTGAATCACAAAGTTTGTAACATGAACTGTGTGAAATGAAAAGTGGAAATGGGAAGGAAAGGAGGGGAAAGAGGCACAGGAAGTTTTGGCTGTTGCCAAAGAGGTCATTGATGGGAACAGTTTGAACTGACTGCTTTGCTGCAATAGTCTCCTGCCTTTCTCCTCAATTCTAATTGCTGTGTCTTCTGTGGGTGTGAACATGACATCATCCTTGACAGGACACTTGGCCCTTTTTTTGGAGCATTTCTTCTTCTTTCCTTGTCAGCCTGTTTCCCATCCTCCCTTATCTCATTTTAAACACTTGTAGTTTCTCCCTCTTGTGCTTTCTGCAATCTCAGTTTATGCTTCTGTAGTACTGTGTAATGGTGGAGAACTCTGGAGAGCTGAGCTGAGATAGTCTCAAGCAACACAGCGTAAATTTCAGGGAACAAAATGATGCATTTCTTAAAACTAAAACCAGTTTAATACATACTTTGCAATTTACTTCGTACTCTCTTCACTGTGATCTTCCACAGCTGAGCTCTTTCTTCAGTAGCCTTCTTGATTAGGGTTGCAGGAGCCTTTCTGACTGTCTTTTGAAACAAATATCTGCCTTAATTTCATTCCTTTTACAAGAGAGAGCTATTTTGCTTGTTCAAAATTTCTCACATTATCTCTTTCTTCACATCTTCACACTTCAGTGATATATCTGTGTGTCCACCCTGAATTATAAAAAAAGAGATGCATTTCAATGTCTGATTTGTATGAGAATTTGAAAGTGAATAATACAGTGTAAGGGCCCTAACTTGCATGTGTTACCATAGATTCTGATGGGAATGCTAAAATGCTGTAAATTTCATTAAGTTTCTGTCTAGAACAAGATTCATCTATATAAAACTTAAAATATTTATTGAATTGTATGCAGTTTTGGAGCTAAAAGGATGTGCAAATCCATAACCAGATAATTCCTTCTCTGAGTTGTTAAAGCTCAGGACTGTTCCCAAGGAAAGACTGCTGTTCTCTCCATCCCACTGACAGCCAGCATCCATGAGTCTGGATTTCAAAGGTTTCTCTGTATTTCTTTGCAGTTTGTGGCATAAGCGTCAAATCCCCGATGAGTGAAAAAAACTCCTGTTGTCATCCGTGTAAGGAAACAGAAACCCCTTTTCATTGAGTGCAGTTGTTAGGATGGAGAATGAAAAACGTATAATAGCAAGATGTTGACAGAACTCTTAAATCCTATTTCTCTTCTGCATGACTTCCAACATACCAGTGTAACGTCAATAATGAAGAAGAAGAGTAATTTTGTTGTGTTGTTTTTTTTTTTTTTTTAATATGAACCTTTTGCTTGCAGTGACTATTTAGAAAAGTCTTCATCCTTTCATACTAAATAGTAGAAGGAATATTTTCCAGCTGCTGGCTTGCCTCATGCTCCTGAGCTTACTTTGTAAATAAGGTGTGCTCCTGAAGCTTTGCTTCATTGCAGTGATTGAATGCAAGACATGCATAAAACAGCTGTCAAAACTGAATAATTAAACTATGATTCCTTCTGTTCTTTATTAATTAGGTGAGCTTGGGATAATTCTTAGAGCCTGGTAACTGCTGTCCAGAGTTGCTTTCTTTCTAAGACATTAGAAATAGGGGAAAAATAATTTAGATTAAAGTCTTAAGAAAGATTTGTCTCTATAAGAGGCCCATTAAAATAATTAACAGTCAATATGCCAGACATTTGTTACATGGGTAAGCAAAAGCAATCTGAAAAGAAAACATAGCCTGACATATTTTGAACGATTGAATAAACTCCGTGAAGAATTGATCCAGACAGGGAAAGAAATCAGTACTTTAAAAAATATTAGAGATCACTAAACTTACAGGTCAGTGTCAGCATTGTAAAATGTGATCTAAATTATGGATCATACTTTCATGATTTATATATGAAAATTCACTTTTCCTGTGTTACACAGTGTTGTAATACCCTGTAGAAATATCCTAAAATCTTCTTGTATTTTATTTTTTATGTGTGGATAAAAGAGAAGAAAAAAATTCTGTATAAGGCTCTCTGCTGTTGCAGTTTTAGGAAAGTTATGCAAAATGTTAGCATTTTTCTATTCTAGTGAGATTCTTAAAAGACATTAATGTTATTTGGGTACTATCGCTTTGAAATTAGTTATGGTGACTTTGTGGGATATATTTCTTGTGACACACATTTATTTATGTTCTTTTTGGTGAAGATAAGCCTTGAAGTATTCATACTTCAGCCTCTCTTATGGGTCACCAAGAAGCTACCCTCCTGAGTTTTTACTCCATTGTAGTGTCATGCCTAAAATTTTATTCCTTTTTGTAACTGATTGCAGCATTGCTAAAATTGGTCTTATTTGTTGGTTGTAATGGATAGAACACAGAAGAAACGTAACAAATGCACACACATTTTTGGGGGGACAGATTCTACTAAATGTTTGCCTCTTGCTTTGTAGAAAATAATTTTCTCAAAGGCTTTGGAAGATTAGTTGGAGTTGGAGGACTGGCATATTTTCTATATTCAGTTATGATAGTGCAAGAGGTTCATTATGTTCCAGCACCTACATAAGAATGAATTCAGAATGCCCATTTCTTGCTTATCCAAAGGAAACTTACCTCCAAATTGTTTGACTAGGCTGTGGTACTCTACTGGTTGCACTATTTGCAATCTAGATAATATGCAATCAGTTTAGACAATTTTTAAAGAATTTATTTGTTTTATTTTTATGTTCTTTCATCAACGAAAGAAAGTAATGTTGAATAAATTATAATAAACATACTCTGCTGCTTTAATTAAACTGATCAGATAGTGTGATGCAGAGGTTAATTAGCTGCTAACAAATTAATTTCATTTTCCCACCTGGAAATCTGCTTTGTAATCACTTGCATTTTGCCTTATAAAAAGAAGTTGCTTATACTTTGAGGAAGTTATTGTGATGAGAAAATTGGCAGTTTCCTGGACCTTTCAGAAGAATTTATTTATCAAAATTAAAATGGATTTAAAGTATTTTTGTTTCTCAGGGTTATCTCTGTCTTCCTTGATTTTGGCTTAGAGTAATGGAGGAAGAAGGATAGAGAAGATGGTTATTCCTATCTCTTTACATATGAAGCTGGTTCTTTTAAATTTGGTAACTCCAGAAGAGTCCCCTTATGATTTTCTCTTCTGGTCATTTGTTACACATGCAAGTACATAAAATCCTAGGTTTTACTGTGGATCAAAATATCAGTCATGAGGATAATTTTTCCGCTTGGCTAACTAAAAGACTATCACAACAGTCAGTCTGTGATATAGACAAGTATAGCAGAGAATAATATGAATGTGGTTTTGAAACTTTAAATTTTTAGTCTCTAATTTTTCATTCCTGCGTGAAATATTTGGCCTTTGATGCTTTGCAACCAAAAAAATGCTTAATTGTTTGCCAGATTTAATTTGCTTAGTTTACCAGTTGCACTAAAAAATTACATTTTAAAAAGTCCGCAAAATTAGAAACAATTCCTAAAAAAAAATAAGACTATCCTTACCAATAGGCAAATTTCCAAAATTCCATTTTTATTTAACAATTATCTGCATGTTCAACATAGATTGGTGTTTGACTGCAGATCATTGAGCCAGAGGATGGCTTTTTTCAGAAGTTATTCATAGAGTATGTTGTATTCTTTCAGAAGAACAGACAGCTCTGTAGATTCATATTTGGATGTGTGTTTGTCTGACTTGCATTTCTCATCTTTTGGGCTCTATTACATTTAATCACACGTATTCAACTACTTTTGACATTTAATTCTACAGTCAAAGTACAATTAGTACTTGAAATGTATTCTTAATTCTTAATTTTTTTCTTGCAGCTTAAGTAGTGCAATGGCAGTTTCTAACAGTTATTCTTAGAGTGACAAGGACCTCAAAATTGTGGATTTTTTTTTTTTTAACATGGAGAAGTTTTGCCTATTTGTTAGAGTTTTTGTGATGAATTCTAGAGATCTGAAGACATAAGCACTCCTTCTAGCATTTGTTATCCTTCTTTTTGAGGTTATGCAGGTAATCTTAATACTCTTCACTACTTCCCTTTTTTTTAAGTAAATGTATAATGTAGCATTATATGGGCACTGAGGCAAAAGAAAAAAAAAAAAAAGATAAAAACCCCAACAAACTACTTATTGTGTTCTGGGAAAAATAGCATGTTTTTTCCTCCAGAGATTTGGATGTGATATAAAAAATTTCTTACTCAGCTTCACTAATTATAATTTGCACAAGACAAATCAAATCAAGCATGGTTAAATTCAGCACGTAATCAGATATTGTCACAGTGAGCAGAAGGACACGTGGCAATGTGTCACTGTGAAGGTCAGGCCTTGGAGTGGACCAAGGAGTGGATGGGTGAGTCCCTGTGCACAGAGTGAGCTGAGACCTGCCGTGGTCACAGCACTGCTGGGTTCATGGGATGTGAGATACCTAAAGAATATTTATGGTGGAACCTCAGATATTTCCAAAGTTTTAGCTTCTGCCAAGTTTAAACTTCAATGAGCCCTTTCAAGATACCAGTTTTTAACCCAGATGCCTAAAATCTGACCACTGTCAGCACTGCAATCTGTGGATCGAATCTCAGATCAAAATTCCTCTGAATTGATGTCAAAGGCTTGAAAGCTTATCTTTCCTACCGTGTATTTTTATCTGGATTCTCTATGTGTGCATTTTACTTACCTAACATCTTTTTAAATGAGACTTGTATGTTTTAGTCCTGCTGTTGAGCGTGCAGATGATTGATAAATTACTTATTTTATTCATCACTGATACACCTGTGAATGGTCAAGTGACCCCAAATGAAAACTGTCGGTAAATTTTGAAGGCTTACAGATTGATCATTTCAGTAGATTACCTGTAAATGAATGCTGAAAAACTTGTTCTTTCTCACCATTTAAAAGAAAGAATATTCTGTGACAAAGATTGTGCAGCACCTTTAATGCTCCTTTATGTTATTTCCTGTAATCTTCACTTTCATCTTTTCATTTCAATTATTAGTCTCAGTGGAATCTTGAGGAAAGCCCTTTACACAAATCTGATGAAAAAGGCTTATCATAAATTATAGTGCAGACCTGGAAGGTTTTAATTAGTGTATGAAATTTAATATTCTGACAAAGTACTTATTTAATCAAATTATGTTTTGGGAAAAATGTCTAACCAAAGTGACTCATTTGTCCATATTTTGGATAATATAGTGACGTATTTCTCGATTGAATATTATTTCACTGTCTTGTTTGTTTGGGTTTTTTTATTATTATAATTTTAATAATTTGTTTTTAAAATATCTTTGTTCTATGTCCAGTTGTTTGTTCGTTTTTGGGGGTTTTTTTAATGCACATTGTAACCAATTTCTTACAGCCCATATTTAGGCACTGTAATTGCATATATACACTGTAATTATAATTACAGCTGGTCTACTATACTGCCTGAAGTTTTGTTCACTTTAAGAAGAAGTGATAAGTCACTATTTTTACACATGAATACTGAAGGGACAAAAGAAGTTATTAGATGCTAAGCCCCTTATTTTATACGTGTGTCATTTCACTTATGTAAAATCACAAAGCTGTATGTAACAACAGAGACAGTAGTAGTTGACATTCTTTCCTTTTTTTCCCCCTTTTTTTTTTCAACTTTTATTCCTTAACATTATCCTCTTTAAAAATAGATGTAATTTTTTCTGTGTGGTAGGCCATATTTAGCCTTCTTTTCTGAGTCTAATTGTGCCTTAAATCTAATCTGCATGTCAGACTGTACAAAGGATTAAACTAAAACTGCCTGGATTATTTGTCATAGAATTTGTTAGGATGGGTATAAACCTTAATTATCCCAAAGGTATTAGAGTGAACTATTTTTTTTAATATACTTCTTTATCTAAGGGGATACACAGATTATTTTTTTTTTTTTTTTTTTTTTTTAAATAGAATTGATGTTTTGCCAATACTTAATGAAATGCTTTCTTAGTATTTGTAGGGATTTACACTAATTTCCTTTGGTCTGCCTAAAGAGTGAACTGGACCAGTATTATTAATATTTATTGCTTCATGCTAAGTAAAAGGACTCCCAGTTTTTTCACCAATATGAATGTCTTTTCCAAGTGTGTGGGATTAATATGATTTAAAAATATCCTCCAAATTTCTCTGTAATTCTGGGAACTTATTTTTAAACTGAAGAGTCAAGATCAGACTTACATTTGCTGTACAGTTTGTTTTCTCACTGATTTTGATTCCTTTCTTTACCTCTTACCTGAAAACTAAAAAAATCCTCACCACTTACAGATTATTGCACTATAGAGCAGTTTTTTTACGTTGACTCACTTTGGGTGCTTTAGCACTTTTTGGGTAAAATAGTTAGGAGTAATGGGAAGTATCCTGTTTTAAATCAAAATCCAAATAAACATATTTGGCTGCAATTTCAGATTTTTAAACATGCACCTATAATTGTGCAGTAATATATATTCACATATTTATGTATTTAGATTAGGAAAGAAAAGAAAATAGTAAGATTCAAAAATAAAATATCAATGACCTTGTCCTTAATGGAATTTTTATACAGCATTCCTGATGTCTTTCTCAGATACTAAAACATTTTGCTTTGAAAGGGGAATTAAAGATGATGAAAACCATAACATCATGTATGGATTCTACACTACAGTTTTTGTTTTATGCATATGGTCTCACAAAATCATTTTTTATAATTTCAGCTTCAGGACTGCCTTACCAAATCCCTTGGTGAAGAGAAGTAATAGTGATTATTTACCCCTGTCTCACCCAGCATTACTGTATAAAAACCAAAACCAAAAATCTAGGATATTCACACTGTACCTTCAGTTTGCTGACCAAGTTTGCAGTCTTACTTGGTGGCAAATGTGTACAACAGTGGGAAGATTCAAATTCTTTGTATCAAGCAGTTAATAAATAACTAAACTACTCACTTGAGAGCCACCAACAAAGCAATTTGTTCTTGCCAAATAGAAGTGGTTAAATTATGAAAAATTGCCCTCTAAAGATCTGAGTGATCCATGACTCTAATTTGTGAACCATACAGCATTCTGTGTGTTATAGCACTGGGTAACTCATATTTTCTATATTAAGAGTAGTGAGATATGTCCAATGTCAGTGTCAGCTTATGCATTATATGGGTAATATATACAGGCAGGGTAATGGACTACAAGATATGAATTACCTAAGAAAAAATACCTAAGTCATTTGGGCAGGAAGTGTTTTTTTTTAATTAACTTGTAAATATATCATGTTCCTGAAATGTTATTCTAAAAGGCGATTTAAAAAAATACTGTTCAGTCCAATAGAGATAGATAGTAAAGCTATGCCAGCTTTGAAAAATTTAAATAAAAAATAAAAATAGAAAAGATAAGGAAAATATAATTGTAAAAACAGTTGTTTTGTTTAGGTAGATAAACAGTTGTGTCAGTTGATGACAATGTTAAAAATCCTTTACAATAATGATTTGATAGCAGGATAAACGAGAGCAGTGGAGAGAGGCTCAGGAAATAAACTCTACCTAGATGAGAGTCAACTCAAGAGAGGGCCTAATAGAAATTGCATTTTATGAAAATGTTCCTTTTAAAAATAAAAGCGGTTAACAAAAACAATACAGCCAGTTAGTTATGTCTGTATTTCTTTTCCTGCTCTCATTTTTCCTG
>CM031879.1:8188378-8221121 GCA_018697195.1 Certhia americana
CATTTCTGGTTGGTACCACTCGGGCCTGCATCCTTGGCAGTTTCAAATGTTGCCTGCTAAAGAATCAGAGGGGCTTTTGAACTGGTCACATTATTTACAGAACAGTTATTTCATACATAGCTATTTACAAGGTGAAGAGGAACCAAAGAAAATAGAACCTTTGCCTCTTCTGACTTACTCAAAGGCTTCCACAGGCTTTATGTGGTCTTTTCTTTATAACAATCATGAGAATAAGCAATTAACTTCAATCTTTAACGATGAAAAGGATTTCCTCCTGTGTCTGTAATGCCTTGAGATCTGGCTTTGTTATCCAGATACAGATACACAACCAGCTGACCATGGGTAAAAGAGTGTCTTGATGGAACAGTTCATTTTGAGGGAAAAGAATGAATTCATGTTAATAGCATTTACCTCAAAATGGCATTTAGCTCATCTGTAGAATATTTCATGTTTGACTCTCTAAAAGGTCACAAAGGAGAAAAAATGATGTCATTATTTATGGAGTGAGTAAAATGATCATTTGTAAAGATGAACTGCATTACCTTGTAATACATGTGGTACATTTTTAGTGAAAGTAAAAATTATTGTTGGCTTATCCACTTGAAAAATTATTACTGAAAGCATTCTTTCTTGTTGGTATTTCTAAAAGAAAATACTTTGTTGTGTTCCACTTTTTATTTAGCTACATAAAAGGTATTACCATAAACAGAACCGTAAAAATAAGTTAAGACAATTGTTGGAGGTCAACAGCAGTCACCTATTTAAAGCACACTACTAGATATGAAGAAATGTAACTTCTCCTTTATTTATTCAAAATTGGTGAAGGTAGTTAAAAAGATTATGTCCATACATGTCTCTATTTCTTACAGAAATGCACATAAAATTGATTTTATTCAAAAAGCTTTGGGCACATTGCAGCAATCTATTTGGTGGAAAGCTACTCCAGTGAACCTAAATCTTCAAGGATTTTAAATGGTTCAGTAATATTTGAACAGGGAAAAACCCCTGTATTTCAGAGGACATAGCCCAGTTTTCAAAAAGCTGTATAAATTGATACTGTATGGAATACTGTATGAATTTTCTGATTTTGGAATGGGAACGAGCAATCTTCTTCTATGCTTTGCTTGAATTACATGGTACAGTGTTTCCACAGAGCTGCCAGGATCTGGCATTGTACACTCCACCAGCCAGACTCTCCTGTGATGTATTTTCACAGATTTTATTTTCGCAGTGGGAGGTGAATAAAACAGTAAACATGTGTACAGCAAATACTTACCCCACTTAGCAAAGCCCGTGCCTTGCTGTAGCTACTGCCTGCTGGATGTCATGGTGCATAAATCCCCTAATTGCACAGTGAAAGTCACATGTCTGTGACAGGAACAGCTTATGGAAGCCTTTTATGAGCTCTGGAGTTTGTCCAATGTTATCTGTACTTTTCTGGCTGTGTTTTGAGTGACTTATGCAGCCTCCCACAGAAGAAGCATTAAATGAATGAAGTTAAGCACGAGCATGGGAAATTGTGCATGCAACAGAGAGCAAGCAAAGATCAGAGTCTGACATGTTTCAAAGAGAATACATAAAGAACTGGTGGTTTATTTCAAAATGTATCTTGCAATAGTAGACATTATTGCTACATAGATTTATTCTCTACTTTCAAACTCACAGAATTACTTTTCTTTCTCTTACAGAATAATGATATAATCTATTACAATGCAAAAGACGATCAGAATGATGTAAGTAATACGTTTCATTTAATTTCATTGCCTGTAATCTCAGAAAATTAGGCGTATGAAAATATTAATGAAACTCTAAGACTATCATTTAAAGATTTGGCAGAAGCAAAAAATCAAGAAACTTAAATATGTCTTCAAAAGTTTCCTCTATAGGCTGACAATATTTTATGTTTTAATTCTCAAAGTCTGTCTCCTTTTATACAGTTTGAATTACTGTCCAGGCAGAAAATGTGCTGGGAGAATAAAGATCCTGACAGAAGTATAATTCACTTTTTGAAACGTAATAAAATCATAATTATAGGATTGAATAATCAAAATGATAAATGTAAATAATTCAGTTCACTCTGAAGGAACCATTTTTTGGCCTTATTTTCCAAGATCATATAATGTTGTTCTGCATTCTTTGTAATAAATTTTTTACATGAGGAGAAAGAAGATGTGAATGTTACTGAATAATTCCTTTCATTCACTTTGTGATATTTTATGTGACTGTAATAAGATTTGGGAAAATTGAAAATCCAATCATAATATTTATACTAAATGTATGTTACTTCAATTCCTGGTTTTCTAAAACTCTTACTTTAAAAGGTTTGAAGTCTCCTATCTGCCATTAACTGTTAAAATTCTTAATGTGTTCTGGAGACAATGCAAGTTATCCTCACCTTCACTGGAGATAATAAAACTGCTTATCTTCATTATAGATTTAATTTATAAGACCATAGAAAAATGGTGTAAATGTATTAATCAGAATTGCCAGCATGCTTCATTTGCACTTTTTAATCAAGTATACTTTAGAGATTGATGGCATCACTATTGTAATTGATGCTTCTGCTGTAAGGCAATTAAAGAAGGTACATAGATCATGTCAAGCAGAACTATTTTATATGGTTGTGTAGAGTTATGAGTACTTTGTTTCAGATACCACAAACTACTGTCCTGAATTTTCAAGTTTGTATGATTTAAACAAAACTCATTAAAAGCGACCTAAATTTGAAATATATTATTCTGTTCTTATAAAATTCACAGGATGGCAGGTGCTAATCTTCTTTGGAAACAGAATTACAAAGCTTAAATATTAGATTTTTAATCTAGATATACCAGATAGTAACGGTGGATTGTGGTGTAAACTAAAAACTGAGGTGTATTTGTTATGATTAAGTTGTACTGGGAAAGGTCTTGAGATTACTACTTCTACAACCAAAATCCAAATTTGTTAGGCAAGGCAGGAAAGGAAATACTGTTTCAGAGTTTACTCTTTGTTTTTTTCCTTTTTTGTTTTTTTTTTATTTTCTTCAGGATATTCTTTTCCCTTCAAGAAAAAAAGTACACACACAGACACAAAAACAAGCAAATATGTTAGACCAGATATCCGGTTTTACTTCTGTTTCAGCTTTATTGCTTTTTATGTCTTTTTGAACACTCATTAGAATGACATTTATAATAATGTTTATTGTTGAGAAGTGATAAGGATACAGCAGCCAGTGATCTGATAGTGATTTTTTTGAGAAGACCATCTAGATTTCAACTGTGTATGTAAACACTACATATTATTCCCTCTTTCTGCCTTCTTAAGAAAGAAGTGCTTAAGACAGCTTTTTTTTCTTTAAATACTGAGCAATTTTAATAGAAAATCTCTGATGCACCGGTTAGTAAAACTGTTTGCAGTCTATTCCTTTCTGTCTCTAACAAGTCCACATATTTTTTCCTCTTCCATGCTGTGAGCCTTCATTTATTCACAGGAAATGATATTATCTTTATCTTTGAGTACGATCAAGAATAATTAGTAGCAGAAATTAATTTATTAAAATTAGACATCTAAACTAATCACTGTGGGTATCTCTGGAGAGCTGTTCAGTTTGTTTTGAGACAGATGTCTAAGGTTATCTGAACGGAATCAGTTCTAGGCGTGTGTTTCTCTGTGTTGACCAGGTCCCTGTAACAAATCCTTTTAGATCTTAACTTTTGGATGCTGAAGAATTAGAAGAAATTAATCTCACAGGTCTTGCCTGCCAGTTTTTGTGTCCACTCATGACTTGAATATTGCAGCCTTTTCAGAAGAGCAATCTTCTTAAAATCTGTGTATGTTCCTGGTGTATATTTATATGCTGCAGTACAGTTTTCTTTCCTTCTTCCCATTTTCATACCACATTCAGGAGATCCTTCTCTCATTTTTCATCTGCTGTCTTGATGGGCCTTTTCGAATCTAATGACTAGGCTTGCTTAAACTTAAAAAAAATAAAGAAACACATTAAGGACAATCATTCTCTGGCCTTTGGATTTCTCAGTCTCTCAGATAAAACAATCAATTTGTAACCCCATAGTCCATCAATCAGTAATAGACCTTTTGTACTCTTTATCTTACAACAGCAATTATATTCTACTTGCTTATTTCCCTCTCCTCCCAGCACTCAGTGTAATATGTGAGCACTTGATGATAATTAATGAGTTTTGTCCTCACAAAAAGGTAGGAGGTATTATATTTCCACTTCTTATATCTCATAGAAAGATAATGGCCAAACTTCTAATTTAGTATAGGTCTCAGGTTTTCATTCACTGTCCTTTTCCCAAGAACCCTTTCAGTTTGATATATTGCAGCCTGTTTGTGCACTTTAATTTGCAGCTGTCAACAGCTTGTTGTATTTGGACAAATGCTGCAGTGCTTTTATTGGACAACTGAGTAGTCCCACATTAAGCTGCTCTTTCCCATTAGTTTTCATATTGCTTTGCCTGTTTTCTCATCTTGTCCTTTGTACCCCCACCTTATTTATAGTAATCTTGCTTCATTGCTCATTTTTTTCCTCTTCTTTATGTTGGCCTCCATTTTATTTCCAGTGGTTACACATCTAGTTTATAGATTCTTCCTAAATTTTTTTTTTTTTCTGTTTCCTTGTATTCAAGCAATCCACAACTTGACTATACACTGAATTGCTCAATTGCTTAATTTTCATTTATCCTGAATACCTTTCCTAATGGTTCTCTCACCCCTCTTTGAATCTTGCCCCTTTTTCAAATTTTATAATATAATTTCTTGTCATGGTTTTACAAACCATTCCTGCACAAGCTACAACAGCCTAAGGAAATGATTTTTCAATTATTTCATGGAAAGAACTAAGTAATACAAATAAAGTGATGTCTCTAACATGAAACCAGCCACACATCACTGGAAGTCTCCAGTTTCCCTGCAATCCCTAGACTTTAATTGGGAGCAGCCAGTTGTATCTCCTGGCAGGATCTGTGTCCCTAGTTAGCACAAATGATTTATTAGAGATTGCCTTCATGCAGACTCATACTGGCTTGCAGTCATGACTAACAGAGCTGTGCTCCTTGTGCAATTATTGATCATGTACTAAGTGATAGTAGCACTTTTTATTTTCTTTTACTGAACTAACGTGGAGCCTGTAAAATTGCGTGTTGCTTTGGGCCAGTTACTGTCTGCCCAAAGTGTCAGTTCAGAATGTGACTAGGAGTCAATGTGTGGGTTCCACTAGAGGCAAAAATCTGGAACATGCCTATGGTTTATTTTAAAACAAACACATTTTTTTTTCTTTATAATAAGGAAGGAAGAAATCTTTTTAAACTGGTAAGCTGTCTGTGCCATATGGTTTAAGAATTTTTCCTAATTCAGTCATGCCTTGTTATTTTGGAATAATTTGTGAAACATTAGCTCTCTTTGAGTTTAAACTGCAGCATAAATGCAGCTGTCAAGTTAGGGCTTTATAAGTACTGATAAAAATTATATCTGCATCAAATTGAAAGCAGTGGAAAAAATACAAAAGGATATTTAGTGTAAATTCTCCAGAAAAATCATGGTGTGTTTCAACAAACATTTTAGAAAATAATATAATTTCTATCCCTCAACTTCTTTTTTTTTTTTTTTTTTTTTTTTTTTAAATATGAAATGAAGAAAAAATATTGGGCATTAGTAAGCAGAGACCAGAATGGTTATCTAAAAGGCATGCTTCTTGTAGATCTGCTTCTTCCCAAGAAGAGACTTGGAGATTTAAAGGCAGTGATGCTGGCTTTGGAAGTTTATTGAATCTCTGTTTATAGCCTTATACAGATCTTGCCTTTTCTACTGCTTTATAGGATCAAGGTTGCAAAATCTGCTTACATGTGCACCTATGATTGAGTAAAAAGAATTCCGTTAATGAAAGATCCCAGGTTTACTTGTAAAGAAGTCTGAAGTTTCTGTAGATTTGATCAGAGAAATGCTGGTTTGTTTTTTTGCTTCCCGGCAGCCGCAAGAATTCAGGAGTTTCTGGCTTTTCTCCTTATAATATACATTGAAAATGGCAGAATAGTTTAATTTATACAAGTATGATGTTTTATGTGTTTTATAGCTGGACATCAGAAAATAAAAGTTTTCTCTCTACACCAGTGTTTCAGGATCTGTGTATTGTGTCAGGTAGAGCCCCTGAGGGGAAGAAGATCAGGAGCTGAGGCAGGGCAGATGAGGGACTCCAGTGATCCAGTCCCAAAGGTGACATGTATAAAAAGACTTCTAGACACTCCAAGGGTGATGCCAGATTTCTGCAAGTCCAGCAGCTGCCAATTGCTGGATTGAAAAGTGAGGCTGATTGTAATGACTGGCCCTGACACTACACAGAAAGATGGGATGGGCTGCTTTTGCACATCAACCAACAGATACAGATTTCCTCTGGCTTTTAAAGGTATTTAAACCTGATTCTGATAAGACAGAATCTTAAGAAAGCTCCCTTTTATCTGTATATGACAGAGTAAGAGTAGTTCTGTCTCCCTGCTTTCACTGGGTCTGGATGCCAGTGTGCAAATAACCAAACCATTATTTTACCATCTGGGTTTAGCTAACGGTGGACTTCAAAGCATCAGGGTTTTTTTCTGAGCTAAAGCTACTAACTTTTCAGTATTTCATAGACAGTGAAGGGTAGGTGTTTCCAATAAGAAATTTGTCTCAAAGGATGAGCTTAAGTGCTAGGCTGTAGAGGATCTAGTTTCCTTTTGCAATAGGGCAGCCTAGCAAGAGGAACCAGCTTCCTTAGCTCCCTTAGGTCTCTTATTCCTCAGCTTTCATTGTACAACCACTGTGGCTTGACATTGCAGTCACAGCTGTGATGTGTTGTATTTCTTTTCATCTTCTCTTTGTCCTTTACTGCTTTGATACTGAAGAAATTTTTAAAATTAGTCATAAAGAATTTCTGCTATTCTCAGTTATGATGAGTAAATGGGCAAATCCTATGTCATAGAGATTGGAAAATCAAGTCAAATAACTCCAAAATAACTGCAATTTGCACACCTGCCTGCAAGAAGGTGCCAACAAGGAGATGTGTACATACAGCATATCTATTTAGAGCTTATTTTTATGATTGATTTCTTCATGTGTGTAAGTTGCAGCTTTAAATTTTTAGATTTTATTTCTTTGTCTGAACCTACCAAGGTTTTTAACCAGGCCAAGATATTGCATATGTCACATTAAGTAATATTTATACATATTTACATACCTAGTTCTCATATTTTCTGTTTGTCATACTTCTTGATGGTATGTGGTAGAATTAGGCATGTGAAAATCCTACTGGAAAACATAATTTACCACTTGTCCTAGACTGAATTTTGTACATTCCTGGAGAATGATGATACTAAAATGAGCTAGTGACTAAATTTGTAAATAGGTTGAAATATTTATTGAGTGGTGTATGATGGAGATATTTTGAATTTGAATTTTTTGAGAACTTGGGCTGCATCTGTGCCAGGTATTTTGACTCTTAGCAGTATGGCATGGTTTCTTGAGTTTTGTTTGTTTTGGTTGCTCATTGTAATGGGTATTTGCTGCACAGACAAATGCCTTATTCTAGCCTCTTTTTTTGATATAGACAGAGAAAACATTTTGACAGGATAGTTTGCTCTTAGACTGACCTGGACTGTGGGAGGGAAAGAAATTTATGCTAGTATAAATTATATCTTTCATTATGCAAGACTGTCAGAACAGGACTGTTGTAAGGAACATTTTGGTAGAGAAGTTTCATTAGAACAGAAATTTCTAATCTGTACTAAATGTCATATTTTTTCAAATATATTTTTGTTTGAATTAATTTTTATTAAATTTATATCTCGAAAATGAACTAATATATTTTGCTACTGCAATATATTGCTTGGAATTAATACATATATATATAATATAAAATTTATCTATTTTGTCTATAATAAACCTAATATTTTATGAAATGAGGACAGAAAATTTTACATATTCACATAGACTCCCTTATTCATCCATTTACCAAAAGAACTTTCTAGTTGTTGTACTTTTTAGTTCTTGAGAGTATCCCAAGCCTCTTTCCTGTTCTTCTGAAACATGCAACATATTAATAGGTGTTCCACTTACTATACTCTATGCTATCCAATAGCATAGAATATACTTCGGTACATATGTTGAAATAGTTTAATTTGAATTAACATGTTTTAAAATGAGTTGCCATAAAAAAAGTAAATCCATATTTTATCTTTTTTTTCTAATGTATCAATTTACTTTTACTGCAGAGTGTTGTTTCTTGTGCATTGCAGTGTATAATAACAATAGTATTTATGGCCAAAATACACACTTTTTCCTGTAGTGAAGGTTCTGTTATAGAAGTGAATTCTGTTACAAGACAACACACATTGTTTTAGCTTTCATATATGGGAAGGAGTGAGTAAGCTGAAAAAAACATATTTTTGTTTTTATCTTTCATTTGTTGTTCATCATTCTTTATATACAAGAAAATTTACTAATTTTAGAAATTTAATGATATTTTGACCTCCAGATTTTGTAGGAAAATTTTAGTGTTCTTGATGAACTCATTTCTCTCTCACATCAGGAATCCTGTGTTATCTGACAGAATGATTTGGATGCTATTCTTTGGAAATCATTGGAACTGATAATGAGGGCATGATTGACTTTTTCTGGTTTAGTACCAAGACTTTTTTGCATTGTTTAAAAGGGAATGTGTTCCTTTTACCAAGTATCACTGGGACACATTCAGGTCTTTTCATTTCAAGGTCTTACTGATAAGCTTGAGTACAGCCCACAGGGAAAAAGGGGGATTCCTTTGAGCTTCCTATTGCAATTATAGTGATCTATTGCCACAGGAAGCATGGGTTCTTAGGTTTTGGTTTTGGGGGGGTGTTTGTGGGTTTCATTTCTGGGTTTTTGGTTTTGGGGTGGTTTTTTCTGTTTTTTTCTAGTGTTATGATCAAAAAAGTAGGTGTCAGGTTTATATTCCTTTATTCAAATTTGTGCAAGTCTTCCCTTCTCCCAGAAGAATATGTGTTCAAGCTTGAAATGAAAAATACATGATAATGAAATAAATGACTGCCCCAAAGCTATCTCCTACCTGTGAAACAGAGTTATGAAATAATAATGGCAAGAGTGATAACTGTAGTTGCCAGTGTCCTAAAAAAGATGAGACTGTTCTTAATGCAGAAAATCCTACCTTGAAGGCAAATTTGCACAAAAGAGCAGTGCTTGAAGTCTCCCCATGGAGGCTGAGTTTATGCCACATCAAAGATCAGAATTCAGCCCTAAAGCTGGTGATTCATCAGTTTAATGGGAGATTTCTTGCTTCAGGATATTTCCTACTAATATCAAAATGCATGAGTGATAACAATTGCAGTGAATGCAGTGTAATTGTTTATTGGTAAATAAAAGTAGCACCAAAAGCTGAACTTGTCATAGGATGTTTATAGCATTTGAGTCAATGGTTTTTAGCAAGCACTTGGTTGTCTGATTACAGATTCCAGTGTTGTATGAGTTTTCTGATGTGTTGTTTGAAATGTGTGGGTCACATTGAGACTTTTGAGTTGTACAAAACAAAACAAGTGACTCAATCTGATGTTTTCATATGACTGATTGAAGGTAGAGGTAGGTTTTGAAAAGTACAAGTCAGATCAAGAATCCCAGAAAGGACCACTTACAATATTTTAAAATTCAAAGGGAGTTCTCTGTGGTGATGTGGTGTGTAGTGTAGTGTAGGTGATGAAATGCAGGTCCTGTTCCTACCCTCCACCTGACTGCAAATAGGAGCATTTCTGAACCAGCTGATGCAATATGCAAAGGGCCAGATCACATTCCCTGGCCTTTCCACATAGCCATTCTCAACATGTTCTGTCCCTTTTGGGGTTTTTTTTGGAGAATAGGTGGTGAAAAAAACGGTTTGAAGAAGATAGTCATATCTATTATCATCAAAAGAGTTGAAATCTTCCTGAGTTTATACTGTTGGTGTGTAAAACAGTGTGTTAAAGTTATTCTTGCATCTCTCTTTAAGGTGTGTATTGAAAATAAATTTTAAAGCGGTGGGAAATTGAATTGTTCAGATCTAAAAATGTTTGACCACAAACTTTACCTGACCTTTTACATAACTATTTTAATTTGCTTCTTTTTAAAAAACTCCTTAAAAATCTACAGATTGACCTGTGTCGTCTTCTTCTTTTTGGTTATACATTCTTTTTATTTGGTTTTTTTTGGGGGTTTTTTATTTTATTTGTTTGTTTGTTTGTTTGTTTGTTTTGTTTGCCCTCTTCTGACATGCTTCTTTACTTGAGCAGATTATCTTTCTCAAAATTCTCTTAGTTCCTGTGAATTATATTCTTCCACGTTACTGCACTGTTAGGATTTCACATACTAGCATTTTTAAAAGTCATAAATAGCCTTACACAGTGTTATGGCATTTTACTTAAATTATGGCATGGTATTTAGTCTGCAGGGAAAGTGTGTGGTCCATAGGTTTAGTCCTTGGTTTAGTGTTACATACAGCCTTTGTCTACCTGGATACAGCTCTCATTTAATTAGTGAAAAACTGCATTTTAATGTATGTGAACATGAATTAGTGTGTGATGTTTATATAGTGTTTTAAGCTCCATTAGTGAAAGAAAAGATAGATTAGGAGGCCTTCTGGAGCTCATGTGGTCCAACCTTCTTCTCAAAGCAGGTTTGTGCTATTATTTATGTTGTTATTGACACAGAAGATGGTACAAGTTATGAAGAAGGAGCCATAACAAATTAGTATGCTGCAGGATGTAAAATCTAGACCTAGCCAGTGTGACTGAAGATAAGAATGAACTGCGAAACAGGATCAGTTGATGCTTAGAAAAGCATGGCAAAGACAACTGCATCAGATGAAAAAAATCAAATTAATTA
The DNA here is from genome assembly GCA_018697195.1 of Certhia americana. Taxonomy (NCBI): domain Eukaryota; kingdom Metazoa; phylum Chordata; class Aves; order Passeriformes; family Certhiidae; genus Certhia; species Certhia americana. The sequence continues at coordinate 8,199,257 of CM031879.1, forward strand.
AATGTTCACATTCAGTTGGTATTATAACTAATTCCCAATGAAGCATTAAGATGATTTAACAGTTCTTGTTCTCCAGGGATATGATCTTTAATCAGATGTGGGGATAGTAAAGGGTAGACAGGGTAATTTATTCCAATAAGCGAAGAACAGTTCCTAGTTTGAAATTTAATTGGGTGATGTATGAAAAATCTAAATTCTCTAGAGTGCATTTTGGTCTTGAAATTTAGATGACTAAGTATTTTACAGGTCTTTTGTCAGCAACAAATTTTTTTTTTTTTATTATTTTATTACATACGTCTGAGTACTCTCATGGGATGTGAAAGATCTGTGAAGGAGACTGAAATTTAAAGGATTTTTTTATTTGTTTGTTTAGTAATTAACTGGGGTTTTCTGAACTCTTAGTAGCATTTCAATCAGTTAAAGGGAGATTTGCTCTTCTAATATGATCCTGTATTCCCACTGTTGTTTAATGATATTATCTTATCCAGTCAAGCCACTGTTACAGTCAGTGCTGAGGTAGGCAGTTCTGTGCAACACCTGATATTTAAGCGCAGGCAGGAAGATCACTCTGAATGAGCACCTTGGTCACAAACCCATGAGTTTTCCCAGACCATCACCCCATGTGGAACAGGACCAGGGTGGGACGTTCAGATGGGATTAGAAGTTATGATTCTCGATCTCATGACCAGGATATACAACCCAGGAGAGATATGGAGATGTTGTCTGAACCTTCAGGAAGGGAAGGGATGGAGTTAGGGACCACTGAGGCCAGTCAGACATACATGTGTCCGTGGGACCAGATGGTGAGATGGATCCAGGGGTGCTGATGTCATTATGAGGCAGCTCTCCATCATCCCTGAAACACTGTGGGGACTGGAGAGGCTTTTGATGACCTCGGGGTGGGGGAATCACATTTATCTTTAGGAAGATAAATAAGTCTTACTTTCTTATGTGCTTAAATATTTAAATTCACATTTCATTTTACCTGTCATTGTAGCTCAAGAGAAGATAGGACAGGACAGAAATGAATTTTTGCATACTGATATTACGACGCTAGACTCTATGTAGATTTGTAGTGAAGGTCACATATAATATGTAATAATTAAAAAAGAAATTTTCAGTAATTACTTTATTACTGTCTTTTAGTCTTATGGGGGATTTTTTAGCTTTTTGAAAAATGATACCTTTAGAATATTCCTTTTTTTTCCGAAATTAAGAAAACTATAGAAATACATAATTACCTGAATTATGGTATTTAAGGCACCCTAATATATTTAATGTCATCTTTTTTAAACAGAAGAGGACTTTCAGAAGCTTGTATTTCTATTATGAAAATCTCTCAAGCTGAAGAAATTGGGAAAACCCAGTTGTTTTCATCTGTTTCTCTAAAATATAATTCATTGAAATGCTACAATATTTTCACAGGATCATTCCAATAGTTTGGATTGGAAAGAACTTTTAGAGTTCATCCACTCTAAGCCCATGCACTAAGCAGGGACATCTTCAATTAGATCAGGTTGCTTGGAGCCCAAACCAACCTGACCTTGAATGTTTACAGAGATGGAGGCATCTCCCAGTTCTCTGGGCAATCTGTCCCAGTGTTTACCACCCTCATCTCTCAATACTTCTTCTCTTATGTTTAGTCTGAATCTACTCTCTTTTAGTGGTAAACCATTACCCTGTGTCTGCTCTCAAGAGACTGTGCTGAAACATCTGTCCCCGAATTTCCAGGTCTTTACATTTGATCAATTAATTACACCAAGGATTAATTTCTTCATGAAACCAAAGTTATAATGCATTTACGTGTGTGAATAGGTCAAAATACAAATAAAAAGAAAACACTATTAGTTTGAGATATATAATAATTTTGTACGTATCTAAAAGTTCTCATCAGAAGGTGTGATCCATAAAGGTCAGATAAATGAATGCATAATTTCCCCACATGGTTTTTTGCACCATCCATAAAATATCATATAGTCATGTATGCAGTAGACAGGGACAAGTCTGTATAGAAATTATCATAAACAAAAGATAGCTGCATAATAAAAATAAACCAAGAGGCAAACAAATACTTTTAAATTATTTTGACTCTGTATTTGGTGCATACTGACATTACTCAATTGGCAGAACACTGGAAATTACTTCTATAAGAGAATTTATCTTTTTTTAATTATCAATACTCAATCCAGAGTTCCATTTGTTTTATCATTGACCTACAGTAACCAATTGATGCATTAGAAGCATGTGGTAGCATTAAAAGCACTAAAAGCAACCCTTACCTATATTAAATATAATGGCCCTTGAGAATGACACACTGATAAATGCAAAGATAAACAATTTCCTTATTAAATTCCCTCCTTGTTCCCTTTCTGAAGCTACCCAGACCCTTCTTATATTTGAAAAAAAAAAAAAAAAAATTTTCTTACATTTATATATGTGAATATACATATGTATATATTCTTATGATTAACATCTCCCTGTTGTATAACAGAAAAAATATTTTGGTTCTGAGCCAACTGTTTTCTTGTTTTATTTGTAAATATTTTAATTGTTTTGTCCCTACGAGTAGACAGAAGGATGTCACTTAAAATCATTACGCTGCAAAGTGAAAACCACAGTCCCCCACTGACACAGAGTGAAAACAAAATAAACTCTTCACAGTTCTGTCACAACCACCTGAATGCACTTGGCAGTTTTCCTGCAGGTAAAAAATCACAGCTCGTGAAAAGGAAATAAAAAAAGTTATCAAAAGGCAATGCTCTCATTACTAAAATTCAGTAAAAGTGCTGTGGCTATTAGAAATGCATCCTGTCTCCTCTTTAAAATTAATTCCTAATCCTTAGAAGAGATGTCCTCAGCCCTTGCTCACTGCAGGCATTTGCTGAGCTGTGTGCTTCAATCAATACCCCATTTTACTCTCTCTGTTAGGTCCAGCTCTAACTTTTTAATGGGGCCACAAGCATTTTCAGAGAGGCTGTGTATGTAGTTCTACTGGATTATTTTCTTCAGGGAGGAAAAAACCCAGGAAAACAGCAAAACTAACTAAAACAGAAAAAGGAAAAAAAGAGTACAGAACTGAGCATAGGAGAAATTCTGTGTTTATTTTTTATGTGACAGTTTCATTTGTACAGAGTAGAATTAAAAGGGAGGGAATTAAAGGAAGTGAGCCTCAATTGTTGAAAAAATTACATTTAGAGATTTCAGCAGATATTCAGAAATAAAAACTGGGCTGAAAGCTTGAGATGAAAACATAAAACTTGTGGAATTATTCAAGGTAAGACAGGGCATCACTGAGGAAGAATTTTGATGTCCCTAAAACCTCAGTGATTATAATTCTGTTTCTGCACTCATTCTCTAAAATGGCATTGGTAGGGACAGCGAGGGCTTGTGCAGAACACAGTCACATATCCCTGGATATGAAGGAAATGGAAAACATTAGCAACCAATTCCTGTCTGTTTTACATAAATATGAAAGCAGGCAAGTGTCATTGTTTCTGGCTGCATATCAGTTCAGGAATTGAAAGAAATCTACTTTTATTCTTTCATCATGATGCTAAATCTCTCCTGATGCTTTGAGCAATTTCTACATTGTTCCTGAAAAGAATCTGCTTTCATAAAACAACTGAAGATTGCTTCACTTTATTGATGGGTTTTTTGTGTGTCATGGATTTATTATTTTTTTTTAATAATGTCAGCTTTCTGGCTGTGAGTTTTCAACATCTGCAAAAAGAAAAAATAATTTTTATACTAATGGAAAAGCCTCTTTTTCACAATAACCAGTATTTTTTCAACTAAATGAAAATTTATTTGTAGAAATAGCAAATCCAGTCATCTTCTTACAGCTGTGATGATGGAAAGTAGCTAAATGATGTGGAAAGGAATCAGGATAAGTTTTGCTGCAGTGAAATGGGCAGCTAGACCATATCACAACTTCCTGAAATTATCTTTATCAATCTTGTTTTAATGGATTTTTTCTTTTCTAGACATGTCTTTCAGTAGTACTTCTTGGCATAAACCTTCTAGTTAATTCATGTAAATACATTAATTTATGTTCAGAAAGCCCTCTAGAGAGAAGTTGCATTATTTCTGCTGTGTATTTGGTTTATAAAAAAGATGCAGAAGGTACCTTCCAGTTTATTGGAGATCATGCCAAAAGTCATTTAGAAATAATCCTAATTTCTTGCATTGTAGCTGCCATATCAGTTTCCTTTTATCCTTGGTGAATGGTAGACACGTGAAAAAAAGTCAAGTTTATTTACTTAAAAAAAAAAAAAAAAAAAAAAAAAAAAAAGGAGAAAACAAAAGCCTTAAAATGGCACAAATGTGAACTGAGAAGAGAAATGAATTTTATCTATGTCTCAAGGGAGGACGAAATTGGTCTGGAAATTCACTGCAGCGAAATGAGTGAGTTATTTTGCTGACTGTCAGTGGTAGGTAACAATGTAATGCAATAAGTGAAGGCAAGGTTTGAATAGATAGAAAATTAATCTTCAGCCACTATCTCCTGTGGGATTTTTCTGTGCCGGTATTGATTGCATTTCAGCTCCTGACTTGAGAGAGAAATTGGTTGGAGTTGAGTTTTAATTATATTCCACGCTGGATCACTTTCCATCAAAATATGTGTGTTGCTACTTTCCTGAAAACAAAGTTTAACCGGGTATAAAACTGTACCAACTGACACCACAATCTGTCAGGCTTTTCATAGAAGTGCCAGATTCAAATAATTAGCAACATTGATATTTTCCTTTTTAATAATTCCTTTTTTCCTTTTTTTCTTCTTCATTTTAGATGTAAGCTTCTTGAAATTCATGAATTTGCAAATAAAGAGCAAATAGATTTATTTTATATAGAAGGATCCACTGTAAGTTTGGATGTGTAAGGTCTGTTACAGCATTTGGTGCTCTTGCTGGTCAGGAGGTAGTGGCCCAAGTGAGTTCACCACTAATTTGCTAGTAATGGTTCTGATACTTACCTGTTATGGACAGTTCAGACACCCTTAGATTTACAGAACAAATTGTTCCTGTGTGAGGGTAACTTTGAAATTTTTAAAGGATTTGTCCTGTCTTGTCTTTGGTTTTTGGGCACATTGATATGTTAAATCAGTATCAGAGCTGTATTTCACAAAATACCTGCATGATGTTCAGTAAGAGCATTTTTTGGTTGGGTATCATGGAATTTCAGTAGGAATAACAACAGATTCAGTCCCAGCCTTCTTCAGGGGACCTCTGTGTGTGTGCTATTAGAAATGCGAGAAGTAGATTTTATTTTTTTTTTTTAATTTAAGGCATTCAGGTCGTAATTAATTCAATGCTTTCAATTTCAATAAAGTTTAATCATATTTTGGCAGTAGACATGAAGCTTCTTTCATAGCATGTGAGTGAATGGAAAGACTGAAAGGTTGTGTTTATTAATTGGAATGAAATTGAAATATCAAGTAGAAGAAACATGATAATTTATTTTGTGATGCTTCAGGAATTTCAAGCAAAAATCTAAACATATTGTAATATGAAAACTTCTGTGCAAGACCTGCTAGAATGGACTGTATGGAACACTGTGTGATTCTTGTGATTGTTTTCTGTAGGGCCAGAAGTTGAACTTTGATGAAGTTTGGCTAGTCAGTCCCTTCTAGCTCAAGATATTCTTTAATTTTCTGTTCACACCCTTTCCCTTTTACCATACCTATTCCCTCCCAAATATTTCTTGTGGAAATTTAGTTGAAAGAAATCTTTTGACATTCGCTCATTCTGGTATTTTAGTGTGGTTCTATGGTGTGATGATCCCCAATTGTTTTTTGAAGCGTACTGTGAAAGCCTTGAGGGTTTGTACTCGTCGCTATTAGATTTTAGAAATAAGAGTGTTAGAATGTATTTTTTGAATCAAATGACTTTCCAACAGAAGGGAGATTTTGCCACGTGAATGACTGATTGTTGGGATTGCGTTTGCATAATTAGACAAAGTCATTGCTTTGAACAACGTGAAGCTAAAAGATAACTTGTGAAAAGAATCCAGAATTTCTGTAATATTTTGCATGCCAGTTTTGGGGCATGAAAAAAAAATTATAAGATCATCATGAAGCAAAAAAAAAAAAAAAAAAAAAAAAGAAACCCAAGCAAACAACACAACAAAAAAACTATGAAAAATTGAAACAAATTACATTATCTGAAGCTGTTGTAGTGCTGTGTCATTTCAAATCATGCAATGCACAGACTGTTACTGACCCTGGCTTTAGTCAGCACCCTTCAAAGTAAGTTATATAAAAGATTCATGGATTGAGATAAAGATATTTCAATAAAGAGAAAGCAAAGTCCAAACACTGAAGTAATGGAAATCAAAAAGATTTATTGTTTACATGTCCAAATACTTTCTGAGAAGTAGAATCTTAGGACAAGCAGCATTTGCTCCACAAATAAACCAACTTAGTGATGAATTCCCTCTCTATCCTCATTTCTTGGAGCTTGTAATACTGAGCAGAACATCATTAGAGAGGAATATCTCGTTGATCATCTTGGGTCAGCTATGCTGGCTATGTCCCCTCCCAAGCTCTTGTCCATTCCCAGAATGGGATTAAATACTGAGCAATAAATTGAACTTCTCAGCACAAGATGTAGGATCTATGCTGCCTAAAAGTAGTCAAAAATGAGTACCCAGTTTGTTTTTCTCTGGAAGTTTAGTAGACTTGTGAAATTCATCTCACCTAATTCTAGCTGTACTGTTGCTGACTTCTGCATCTAGGTGATTTGCACTAGAGCTACTTCTACAATCAATCAAAAGTAGGAGGCACTTCTAAAGCATGATTCATGTCATGGGAAAATAGGTGTCTAATTAGGATAAGATGAATTGCACTCTAAACATTCCCATTACTCTTCATTCACTCTGAAGGCAGCCTGCAGTGATGAGCACAACACTGCTGGGTTGTCGAAATTGGTGTCTGTCACTGATTAGATGAGTTCTGCCCTTTGTATTTCCAAAGGAAACCAGATTTTTCAAACCTACCCAGGACACCCTGGACTCACTTCAGGCAGCATTTCAACCTATGCTTAGAATGGCATTGTTTGTAACCTTGAGATGAAGCAGATGAGAAAGCATAGGCAGTTTCATTACATGACGTTGTGGATAAACTAAAACTTATCTGTCTATACTTTGATAGAGGATAATAAACAGAATGCACATGAATGATCATCTGACCATCAGATGATTCATTGTCAGCACTTTTTATCAAGCATAGCAGATTTTCAAAAACTGATGAATCTATAGTATTAAAAATATCCTTATAATTGCCTCCAATAGCTGGTCTGAGTAATCATTGAGTATCATGGTTGCTGTTTTATTGCTTTAAGTGGCAGTTGATCCATGGCCTGGAGCCTCCTGTTCCTGCTGCAGCTGAGACAAATGAAGACTCCCACCTCCTCTTTGGCCTTCACTACCTCCTTGGTTCCACACTTCATGCAGTTTTTGTAGCTGAGTTAGAAAAATTCTCTGCTTTTTGAAATGTTTTTAGAACTAGTACAAATTGACTGAGTGAATCAAAAGGAATCAAGAAGTGTGTATCAGGGTGCAGATAGGTGAGAGAGGATGGGAACCCAAGGCAGACAGGTGGTGGTGAGCACCTGAATGTTTGGGGACCTTTCCCCTTGGATAGATGTAGCGAATACATGGGATTTCACTGAGACATGCTTAAAATGATTCAATTAATAAAACCTGATTCAATCAGAAATTTAAAGAATTTAAAAGAAGAAAATAAAAGAAGGCTTAATTTCCTTGCTTTTTCTGGATGTACATCACGGTTCCTGAAAAATCTGTTGATGCAATGTATATGAGTGGTATCGTTTTTAGATTTCTGACTTGTGATATAATCTGCAGAAGGAAAAAAAAGGTAATATTTTAGATTTGGTGCAAATTATTACTGGTAATAAAAGGTAATTAATTTGCCTTGTGTTATGGGTGTAAAAATTCCATGCAGTTATAAAGTTTAAGTGTGTAAGGCGTTAGGCTCTTATTTTTCTTTTGCAAGTCTTCATTTCACTGAATTGCATTGTGTAAATCAAAATTGAAAACAAACTATATACAAATATTCCTTGACCTGGAGAAATTAATTGCATTTATACACAAATGCAAAATGTTAGCAATGAAAGAAAAGCTATAATTTTTTTACATAAAAAGAGAAAACGTGAGTGGCATTGTTTTTAGCACACTTTTTTAATGTTTTGCTCTTTACATGTTTTTATTTGAAAAGCCTGAAAAGAATGAAACTGAATCTGGCAGCCAGAGAATCAGGCCAGTGTTTGAAGACGATCCTGTTTTCCGACGGCAAACATCTTACCAACATGCAGCAGTCCACATACCAACAGATATTTATGAAGGCTGTAAGTAGCATGTGAACAAAGTGATTTTGTATTTTAATACTAAGCTCATTATTTGTGTCCTATTCTTAAAACAGTGTTTGTCTCCATTTTTAGTACAGGTTTGCTGTTATTGTCACTTTTACTTCTTTCAGTGCTACTTCAGGGATGTGTCCTGTTGGGGATATGATTCATTTTATGGTAATGAACTGGTAGGTGCCACAGTTAAAGAGATCCATTAGGTTTGGGTCTGAGTTTCACAAATGTACCTGGAGGTGAAACAAAACTCTTGCATATTCTGATTTCCTGATCCATTCTTTGTCCATGCCGTTCACATTTAATACAAACAATTCTTGACAGCTCTTCTTTACACATTGCTTGGCCTCAGGCAGAGATGAGTTCTGAAAACATTTTTAAGTATCTCATAAGCTGGTACAGTTGATGTGTGAGCTGGTAGTACCAATATTGCATCCAGTACATTTCTGGAATTGCAGTAACAGACTGACAGAGAATTTACATAAAGTCTGTCTAACCTATGCAAAGAATAATATATGTATGTATATACTGATGAGGATTCTTTAATTGTATTTCAAAATTAGGTATTTATCTTTGAAGATGGAAATATGTCCCTGTGCTCATCATCAAGCAAAAATCTTTATACAATTAAAAGATATTTCAGCATTCAAAGGGGATGCATATTTTTTAAAAGGTGGGAAGAAAAATTGCATAGGATTTGTATTTTTAAGATTTTTTTTTTTTTTAAATTTAAGATCCTAATTTCAAGTATGCAGACTTTTTCCTCTTTTAAAGTTTCATCAAGAGGAAAGAGACCCTAGTGTGACCTGAGCTTTTTAAAATTCATGGCCACAGTTGTGTGCAGCTTCCATAAATGGCACAGGGATGAAAATGGAAATGTCAGTATGATGGGGGAAAGACTCATAGTAGCTTGTATTCTTATATGGTGAGCTTGACTGACAGACCTGAAGGATTATTCTGGGATTCTGTCTTTAATAAATGCTAAAGTGCACCTTAATTGCAGGATTACAGAGAAGTGAAAGGCCATTTCCTTTTCTTTTTTTTTTGGAGAATTGATACTTCACTGATAAAATGTTGAAAAAGTCGTCTCCAATTTTTGGGATATTTGTAAATGCTGTGTGAACTTTGATATAAGATTGTCATCATAACAGTACATAAAATGTTTTCTTGTTGTGTTGAATTTAGCATTTTAAATGGAATTCCTGAGGACACATATCCCTTAAAAACATATACTATGTAATGTTACTGTACAGCTCATAAACCTGAAAAGGGTACAACTTTAGTATCTAATAAAATGATAATAACAGAAAGAAATGTACATTTCTGGATAGAGGTAATTGCATGTGCAATATATGGTTTGTTATTCTTTGGGTCTAGTTTTTAAATTAATTACCAGAGAAGTGGAAGCCTAGAAAATCACCAGGAAGTCTGTAATTCTGTGTCGGAAAAATTGTTATGTGTCTGGGCAACTTTTTGTTACAGATGGAATTTTCAAAGATAACAGCTTGAGAATACCTAGAAGTGACAGATCTCATATCAATAAACACAAAATGTTCACCGGGTTCTATTTTATAGTTGCAAAGTTCATGTGTCATCTGAAACACAAGTGAGCAGTTGTGAGGTAGTCATTTAGCAACAGATTCCCAAAAGGAGAATTTAGTGTTGTTCTTTTCACATCATGATCTACAATCAAGTTTTATATCCCTGGAAAAACTGATAATGTATCTTGAACACCGTTGTCATTTTTCTGCCTGTTCACGGGAGCTCACCTGTCATTTCTTGGTAGAGGTTTCAGTGTCCGCTATCACAGGGAGCAGCTGTACATTTCAAAATAGTATCTGCAATTCCTTGTCTAAATCCCAATCTGCTTGGAAGCATTTGCAACACAGGTATTACAACAAATCCTTCTGAGAAACAGTGGATGAGGCACAGTTCACTAGTTTTACAGCTTGGAAGCCAGTTTTTTTGACTGAATTATGCCTCGGCAAGCAGATTTCATGTTTTCTCCTTTATTGTATATGCTTTGCAGGATGCCAAGAGAAACAAAGAATTGGATCTCACAGAACAGTTTTCAGTGCCTAGATATTTGACTTGCTTATTCCTCCCTGGGATTGGTTTTCGCTTCTCTTGCCTCTTACAGAAGCAGGTTGTTGTCTCTAGGGGAGAGGGACAATTACTGCTAGAGCCACACGTGATCTGTATTTTCACTTGGGCCTGTCAATCACACTTTTTCATGTTAAGTAATTATTTTCTGTATGGAGCTGGGAGTTTGACTCTTAACCATAGAATCATAAAATCATTTGAGTTGGAAGAGACCTTTAAGATAATCGATATGCTATCCATTATAATGTTTTGTATTTATGTTTCATTTCTATTGTAATTATTACTTATGATTATTTATGATTTTTAAAATGGAATCAAATAATGAATTTCTGTCCACTTAGATCTTTTGAAAGTGAGAAATTGTTTTGTCTAGTAATTCTGTAAGAGTGCACAACCTACTCAAATTTGAAATCTATGATATAATACTATTTGTCTTCCTACATATATAGTGATTTGCTTCATTTGAAATACAGTGATGAGCTTCTTGTGAGGTAGTTCCTTGTATTTCACCATAGAAATATATGATACATAATTACAAAATATCCATTTACTGTGTCCAGGCTATTCCTTTGTGAGTTATTTGATTGTAGGAAGAAATATTATGAAAGTTGTTTGATTGGTTGGGGTTTTTTTGTTTGTTTGTGTGTTTTTTTTTCTTTACCTGGATCTTGTGCTAGAAGCTGTGCAGAGACAGGAGAAAGTCTGAGGAGTTAATTTACTTGCCTGTTTCTGAGGATTGAAGAGTGGGGGCAATCACAATATAATAGAACTTTTAATTCAGAACTTTTAAATCAGACTTTTAATTTAGTATTTTTCAAGAGGCCCATTTAGGTTTTGAAATAAAATCAATCAGCAGCTGAAAATAGAACAGACCCTCAGGTCCTCTTTCTACCACATGCACTGGAAATTAATCATGCATCTCCTGTTAGTAATAGCTGAAGTCTTGTTTTTAAATCCTCATTAAAACTGTACCCTGCTTATCCCTAAGCAGAATATAGGAACTGCAGGCCAGAAGTTAGAGGAAATCCCTGGCACAAGGAAAGCAAGGTTAATTTTCCCAGTGGATAGCACCACATGCCCTCACTGTTTGAGATCCACTCTCCCCATCTGCTGCAGTGATTGCTCTAGGTGTGTGTCTGTGCTGGTGTAATGGTTTGAGGTGAGGTGTTAGGCAAAGCACACAAACCAGGTTTGCTTCTTTCTGTGTGGTTATTCCTGCTTTACTCCCTATAAATCAGAAATACTACGTCCACATGTCACTACTTGATTAGCATGGGAGAGCTGATTGAAGTGTCAGGTTGAAAGGAATGTGTCATGAACATGACAATAAAATTTTGAATATATTTGGACAGCAACCAGCAAGAAAAAAGGGCTTCCCTGCTCCGAAGTCATCAAACCAGGCATAAATATTGAGTTACAAGAAATTGATGGTTCATACACCTTAGTAATAATAAAATAAAAATACTGTTGCTTCATACTTCCCCTATCATGGCAGTCAAAATTTTTCTACTGTTTTAAGTCTTGTCCTTATTATATATTATTCGATGTCAAGTTTGGCAGAGGACATAAATTTTAGTGGTGCATCATGTATGTAAATAATCAGTATTGGTAAAGTACTTTGACATTCTAGTACTCCAGTATATCAGTGAAGGGCAATGAAAACTTTTAGAACTTAATCAAAAAATTCGAGTTAGACGCTACAGTGATTTTTGTCTTGACCAGAATATTATTTCCTTGATGAATCCTTAAAATATTGTACAGTTTCTGCTCATCTTGTGTATCTCAGGCTAGGAGCTTGAAAAGAAAAAAATCCCCTTTGGGAAGAGCAGTCTAGTGGAAGGTGTTCCAGCATATGGCAGGGATGTTGGAACTAGATGGTCTTTAAGGTCCCTTCAAACTCAGTCCATTCTATGATTCTGTGAATAAAAAACCTTAGAAATACTGGGAAATGAAACCATGAGAGTGACAATATTTCCCCTCAAAAAAACCCAACCAACCAACCAACCAACAAACAAAAAAAAAAAAAAAAAAAAACCAACAAAACCAATTCAAATAAACTAGGAAAAAGTGTGTTATCATTTATTCATTGTTGGTCTTATGTATATAAAATTAATATATTTCATTAAAAAATTCAGATATTGATGAAGTGTTGTGCAAATATTTTGGCACACGACATCCACATTCCTTAAATATCAGAAGTAATTAAAATGTTTCTGTGGGTTTTTATTTTTCAATTTAATTTAAATATCAGTTACAGACAAGTAAGAAACTTATTTCTTAAATACATTTGTTCAGAAAATTTTAGGATCAGTGTTCTTGATACATATTTGTGATAGGTGACAAACTGAAGCTATTCAGAACTGTTTTTCTCCCGTTTTATTGTAAGGGATAAATAAATAGTGCAGGCTTACTACATTGGAGATTGAAGAACGATTGTTTGAAGTCTCTGATTTTGTGGGTGTTCACACCATTAAATTTGGAAATAGATATTATGTATATCTTGTGCAGATAGCATGTGAGATTATTGTAACTTCTGACTTTTTTTTGTATTCTCCAATATTTTAATCAGTGAGTTTGTGACAACATGTAATGAGTGAAGCAGACCTTTAAATGAATTTCAGTGTCAGCCTGTTTTAAATACCAAAGATTATGGCTTGGGGTAACTATAAAGCAAATGTTAGTTGCAGCTTAGTCCCTAAGTGCTGCCTGGTTGGTTCAATATTAAACCTGGAAGGAAGATACCAATGCAGAAACATAAGTAAAGAACTCTAGGGTCAGTATTGCTTTTTATGCTCTGAAAATTACAGGGTTTTTTTTTCCCCCAAGTAGATTGCTAGATCTCCCTGAATTAAATTCTTATTTGAGTAATTAGCAAAATGAAATCGCTTTTCAAACTTGATGAAAAAGCTTGTTTCTATCACAATCCAGAAGGCCAAACAACTTGAAGAGTGTCCTTCATCACAAGGAGGTATTTATGTTTTGGTACTGAGTTTAGTACCATTAGTTTCATTAGATGGATGTAGTTTAGCATAATCACTTGGCATCAAGTTAATAATGACTTCTGTCTAAAGTTATCAAAATTTAAGATAATAAAGTAGAATAAGGAAAGAGTTCTTTGTAGCGAAGGATAATTTTTTCCTCTTTGAATGACTAAATTGATTAGGTACATGATACTTTTAAAATACAGATGTGGTAAGTAATTCTCAATGTACATATAAAGCTATCTGCCTAATAATGATGCATCACAGAAATGATACAATAACATACTCTCAGGCTGAATATTTGAGAATCCTTTTTGGCCTGGAAAATTTATCCAAGACCAACTAATGGTTAAATGAGACATAAGGTTCTTAATGAGAAAAGAAATAGTGGCAAATCTGAAATATGTTTTAATTCCAGGTACTCTTCTAGACTTGCAATGTCTTAAGATGTTTGAATAGAATTTTCAGAGGTTGCTGCAAAATAAAAACAGATTTTTTTTCCCAGTAGTAAATGTAGAACTTAAATACCTTAGGCTTTCATAAAGACACAGTTGTCTCAACTTAAATTTCTACTGAAAGCAGGTATTCTGAAATATTCTACTTCAGAATTGAAAAATCTTTATTTGAAATGGATCAAGGGTTATCTATTTATTATCAATATGATTGAATTTTATTTATTTGTATATATTTGTGTGAGAACTGACTGAAAGAGAGCATAATGAGATGCTTGATACTTAACACTCAGAACCTTTCCTGGAATGGTAATTATTTTTTTTTTTTTTTAATAAGCTTTTATTTAGAAACATTTGAAGGAATCTATATAACAGAATAAATTATGACCCAAATAATTGTGCTAGTGTTTGAACTGTACTAGGCTTTGTTATTTGGCTCGAGTTGGAAACAATAGATACTAATTTTCACATTTCTATCTGATATTTTGTGCTGAAGAGTTTTCTCAGCTATCAGTTTAAGTACTTTTACAGATTACAGCTATATTTTAAATACTTTACATCTGTTCTAATAATGTAACCTGGGGAAATTAAACACTATATTCAAGTAAACAGTCACAACTCACTAGCAATTAATGGTGGGGATTTTCTCTTTATCTTGGTGAAGCCATTTATCCTATACAGTAATTTGTTGCAGAGATGAAAAAACGTTATAGGGTTTACTTCATGATTTTTTGGAAAGAAATTTTCTTCATATTGTTGTGGTGTTCTTCTCTTACCAGGTGCTTTTTTTACTTCCAAATAGTTTTGTGGGGTTTTTTCCTAAAGATGTAATTTTGGCAGAAATAGTATTTTCATTTCCACTGCCAACTTTCTTTTATGAATAAGCATATTAACACAGAATATCTGCACCCATGCAGGCATCCTAGTTTTCTCTCTTTCAGTTTTAATCATGCTTCCAGGAAATCCCAAACTTCATGGTTACCATCTGTACTTCATTACAGAAGTGCGCTGAATATTTGTCTCCTGATCTAAATAGGTTCCTGTTTGTCAGATACAAAAATTTACCTTCTAATTGATATATTTTCAAAGAATCTCTTTTCCAGCCTACTTCAACTTTATTGATTAAATATTTAAAGATATATTTAATTACAAAAGAACACCTATATTGCTAAAATATAACTATGTCAGGTTGTTGTATTGATGCACAATTCTCCATGAAAACCACATTTCACAAAAGCAAATCACATTTTAGTATGTTAACTCTTATTTGTTTTTTAAATGGAATAAAAAATATCAAGAATTATTTTTTCTGTTTAAATCAGGGAAATGGTTAATTTATTTCCTTTTTGCTGTTGTTGTTGTTCACGCTCTTTTTGAAAATGAAACCTAAAATATATTTATTTTGGGTTTTCAATAGACGAACAGGCCTAACCCATGGCTGTGGGCTTTTTTTCACAGTGACCCGTCTGGGCACCATCAGCTGCCAAACTCTGTGTATCATGTCTTTCCTGTTCTTATAACTAGAACTTCATCTGCATGGACCACTGACATGATACAGTCTTAAATACCCAAAAGATATAATCTGCTGTTTGTTAAGAATTTTTATATCACAGTGAGGTGTGAAAAGCCATGCCAGAAGCCAAAGCTGTGTTACTTGGTTAAGGTGGTCTTTGGGGTGTGGCTTCAACAAATTAGAGTACCATACAATGAAGAGATTTTCCTTCCCATTGATTTTGAAAACTCTGGAGTTTAAACCAAAAGCTGCCAGAACACCTTTGTGTTCCTATTTACTTTCTTTTCCCAAACTGTATAACATTAATTTGCACAGTTTATAATAAAGCAGAAGTGTGAAAAATTCTTTTCTAATAATGGAATGGTGATTATCATTAGCAGTCAGCATAGCTGCCTCTCTCTGCAGATTTCTTGACCAGTGATGTGGTGTGCATCCAGAATTATCTTGGACCTAATAGCAGGTCCTGAGATTCCAGTGTCTGTTAGGCTGCTTGACTGAGTAATAAATGTTTAAGCTGTACATACTGCCAAAATCTATTTTGGAGAACAGATGATTGCTGCTGCTCCTCAGATTCCTTTCCATTTCTTTTGCTGTATTTTCTCTCTTATGCACAGCTTGGAATAGCAATTAGTATTGAACCCTTTTGTACCAAGTGGGAAAAGTTGGCTCTGCAGTAAGATTGGCAATGTTCTTATGGTAAAAATAGTTAATTATGGCCTTTGTATTTTTGCAATATAGACTGCTAAGCAGAATATCAAATATCAGTAGATCTTCATTATTCAAAATATCAAAAATATTTTTAAAAAATTAACATTTACCAATAAATGTTTAGGTGTGTTTCAGTTTGTTAAACAAGTAGATATGATGATTTAAGTTGACTTCTAGCATAAAAAAGTGCTAAATTTCTTGAAGCAATTTATATCTAACAAGAAAATACCAATTTGTGTGAAAACTATTAATGTTCTGTCTTAAGAACCTTAAAACTTACTTTAAATGGATGTGCAAGAGCTTTGGAATATTCCTCGGTTTCCCTGAGAGCCAGTCAATTCTTTTTTCTCCTCTCCTCAAATAAGGTTGCCTTATTTTGTTCTCAGTTGTTCTTTTCAGTTCAGTGTGTTGAGATCTAAATGAGGAAAGAGAAAGCAGAGGAGAAGGGTAGGGAAACTATCACCTACCCCCTTTTTCCTTATTTAGTCTGAACACAAGCTGCCAATTCTGCTCTGAGCTGTGCAGGTGACACCCTCTGTCACCCTCTGCAAAGCTGTAGAAGAGTAAACGCAACTGTAAAGTTATTTACAGTACATATTTATTTACAGGCAACTTCTGCCTCCACCCCTGTGCCCCAGTGTGGTCTAGGCTGAAAGCGGATGAGCCAAACACAGACTTGTGCAAGTCCTTAAAGATGAGGACAAGGGGATTTAAAGGCAGTAATATCATATAAACTGCAGAAAATAACTGCCAAGAACAAGTGCTTGATGCACACAGAGATATCTTCTATGACACAAAAATAATGTATTTGAATAACAAGAGGTTGTTTATTCCTTACTCAACCCACACAAATTACAAGGAATTGAAATAAAATATCTGTCAACTGTCTATTTTTTCACTTGGGCAGTGTGAAATATTTTGTATGGAACCATCCCTCCACTCATTAAATTTCTCAAGCTGTCTTGTCGTTTTGTCTTGGTTTTAATATCTAAGATATGTTTAATATGCTTGTTATCAACAGAGTTATGGAAGATTTCCCCCTGGGAAGAAATCTAATTTTCAGCCTTGCGATGTTGCAAAAGAAATTTGGTTTTTGTAAAACTATTTTTTTAAATAATTGGTCCTCACATTTCAGACTGTTTTGTATTTCCAGCCTGTAATACCACAGCTGTGAATTTTGCTGAGTTTATGGCAGCCTAGCTCTAACTTAGGATTTTTTTTTTAAAAAACTCTACTGGTTAAAAAATTATATCCCTGTGTTATTGCACTTTACAAGACTTACATGATGAATCCTTAAAAATCTATACTCTAAAAACACTTCATTGATTTGATTCCTTCAGAAGAATGTGAAATAAAGTTGTTTAGTTTTAGGAAAGGACATGAAAGGTAACATTCAAAGTACTTTATTCTGAAAAATACTGATCATGATATATAATATGTTAAAAAGAATTGTAATAAATCTGGATAGTGTTGAGGTATACATATTGATAAATTTATTAAGGTTGATTACCAAGAAATGGCATGAGTACATTAATAGATTGAAATATATCTTCTGTACTATAATTTTACCATATGTAGTATCATATTATCCAGCATTGTAGTTATTAGCATTTTTAAAGTACTATCACCTTCACAAGCAGTATGTTCAGTTTTAGTTTTGAAGTGAGGAAGACATAATGAAAAGGAAAGACTAGAAAAAATATAGTGTTGTCATAGGTAGATTTGAATAGACTTTGTGCCTTTTTTTGGATATGTCCAGAATTTGCAGTCTTGAAAGGTTGTAACAACATACAGAATATAATTTAAGGGTATGACTGTTTATTTGTTACTGCAGACTCACTTCATTGCATACTTGATTTTTCTATTTTCTCAAATTGCATCTCTAGCAATTTCTCATATCCCTGTTGGATAATAAAACTTTTGCCATACCTCTGCTTCTGATACTAGGATTCTTGCAGCCTTGGCATCCTCTTGTCTTAGGTGTGTCCTTCCCTCCTGGAGTGCCCTCTTGCTTCATGTTGTCTTTTCAAATTTCTTTAGTAGTTGGTTATTTTACATAATATAGAAATTTTAAAATAAATATCAACTATTAAAAAAGAATATTAATTTTTGCCTTTTTTATGTAAAAATACTGTTAATTTTTATCTTATGAGGATCATTTTCAGTGGAAAATGTACTGGGACAAACCCCTGAACATTACCCAGTAGATATGTTTACATGGATTTCCACTGAATTCTGGGTTAGTTGAATGAAATTGAATGAGCTATGGATGTATTAAAAATCCAGGGATGTGTTAAAGTGCAATTGTGCTTGAAGGACCTATTTCTTAGCAAGACTTCCAAGTTCACACAATTTCATTGAGACCATTATCTGCCCTTGCCATTGGAGCCTTCAGGCCTCCTTCAAGTAAATATTCAATTTTTCAACAAAAACATTTAGGTAAAGTATCTGTTATAAAATTAGATCATGACTTTTCCATTAATCAACATGATAAGATTGGTTACTTCTAACAAGGTCACACATCTCATTGCAAGGCAACTTTCAGTTTACAAGAGTTTTTTTAAATAATTTTGGGTTTTCAGTTAGACACACTACTCTTCAAAACAGCTGTAAAACTGTTCAGTCTGTAGAAGTATTTCAAGGTAGGCTATTTACATTTTTTAACCTTTTGATCTGCTCTGTGAAAGGCTCTATGTCCTTGATATCCATTTATTTTCAGTAATATTTGAAGCCAACTCAGGCCCATTTAGGTCAGCACCTTACTTTGTGTTGTTAAAAACAGATAAATAGTTGCTGACTGGGAAGAGAGTAGGGAAGAGGGGAAAAACAAAGCTAGACCTTGGCCTTCTCAATTGGCAGCTGAAAATCAAAAGCACAGTGGGGTAGCTCAGCATGATGGGTATGGCAAGTGACAGACTGTTCAGAGCTGAAGGAAAAATGAGAATGAAATCTTAAATTAGAAAACCTTCCACAACAGGTTGACAACACTGCTCAAAACAAATTATAGAAAAAACAAAACAAAACAAAACAAAACAACAAAAAACAAACATAAAAGGCACATAAGGTTTGGCAAAGACAAAGAAGAAATAGAGATTGGGAATGCCAAAAGGTGATTGCATCTTTAGAGCCTTTCAATTCAAGCACTCATAGTCTACCACGTGAACAGAAGCCTGAAGTTTTGCTGATTAGCTTTGGAGGTCCAAAGACGTGGTAATTCTGGTTGCTGTGTTCTCTTTTGCACATATGCAGCAGGATGGAAGGAGGTTTTGTTAGCAGCACTGCCTGTTACAGGTGTCTGCAGACAAGCCCCTGCGCATGGCAAGGGGGTTGGAACTGAACAGTCTAATGTCCCTTCCAACCCAAACCATTCTATGATTGTATGTTTCTATGACACACTATATTCCTGTGGTTCTTTACTGAAGAACAGTACTTACATTCCTTGTTAGAAATGACCAAATGGGATTATATGAACCTCATTCACACTTAAAAAGCCTTTGTGAGACAGTAGAAACTAAATGATTGTAAGAAGGATGTAACATAGAGGCTACTGAGCTGTGAGGGTGGTTCCAGGAGATGTTTTATTTAGTGTTTCCTAGCAATTTTTTTTTCTGGGGATGAGAGGAGGCTTAGTTATTTCAGCTGTTATTTTGCTTTATTTGAAATAAAAATCTCAGGAATCAGCATTTGACTATGAATCTGAATGAAGTTTCAGCACAGTCAGCCTGGACATACCAAATGCATACTTTGTACATTGCTTCAGTGTCAGTTGAACCCAAATAGAAGTGCTCAACTCCCTGGACAGCATCATAAATATCAAATGCCATTGGTTTTGTTCCTGATTTGCAAAGGCTCACTAAATCTCTCAGACAGTTGCATGTCTTGCAAGATGTCTAGCGTATCTTTACTGATTTTTCAGCTTTCTAGTCAAGTGACATGTTGCTTGGCCTTCTTACATAGTATCTGGCTTGGTCTGAGTTTGCATTTTGACAGGATTTTTTTCAGCAGTAATTGCAGGTCAAGGTAATTGTTGATCTTAACATGTTTTTAAACAGGTTATAGCACTAAATCTGATTTTTTAAGGAAACCTAAAGATGTAGGTACAATGAGATTACTAATTACCTCAAATTCCCTTCAGCTTTTTAGAATCAATGTACTGATTTTATTGGGACTAATATTTCACCTGAAGCCTCTAAATAATAAAACAAAGGATGCTAATATTTTTATGCTATTTATATATATTAGCTGCTTTTCCTATGAATATTATTCCTGTGAATTCCTAGGAATATGAATATTATGAGAACTTTAGGATAGTCACATTATTAGGAAAAACTGTAAGAAAAATCAAAATAAACATTCTAAATTGCTGTTAAAATTACACATTGTGTTAAATTCTGGATGCCTTGTCATAGTAAATAATAGGGAAATCAATGATTTCCTGTTCTCAGCTTATATGTGAGACAGAACTGTGTCCTCGAGATTTCATTGGTCCTAGCTTTAATGTAATAGCATGGACACTGAATAAATGAGACTTCATTCCTGCTCTATGTCTAGATAAAATCAGCTCAGAAATAGCGTCCCTGCATAATTTTCTGTATTGACCTTAAATTTCATTTCCTGAAGTTTTTAGCAGTATGAGAAATGTATAATACTTAACCAGGAAAATCTTTCTGCTTTGCAAATCTTACTGCAATATGAAAACGATATTTTGACATATAGTCTGGATAGTTGCAACGTGTATTGTTAGGTCAACAAATGTAGATGGTTGTTGACTTGATTTTCATCATAGGGTTTGTACCTGAAATGATAAAATATTTCTTGCTCACATGCAGAGAAAATGGTTTGATGTTTGAGAATGAAATAGAGCTTCCCCAGATATTTGTGCAAATGTGTTTACCAGCGAACAAAGATGTGGCACATATCACTTTGTTTTTACAGTGTTGTCAAGTGTAATGAATTGAAGCTCTTGCTGGGATCTGTCATGCTTTTGTTCTTTAGATAATAACTTTTTAAAAAAATTGTGATTCTTAACTTAAAGACAAGGGATTTGATTAAGTTGTATGTAAGAGTGCCTGTTTCTGGCATATTTATAATTTCATCATCTATAAGTTTGCTTTTTCCTCTTATCCACTCTCTGTATGTACTTTTGTTGATTTTGGTTTGTTCCCTGTTTTAAAAAATGGTTTTTGAAAAGAAGTTAAAGATGGACAAATGAATGGTTGATTACAAAACTGGAAAAGTTTTTCAGTTTATTGAGTTGTTCATCTGTTTTTGGGTTTTTTTTTAAGCTTGACTATTTCTAGTAGTCCTTGAGAAATGTGAGTCTCAATTACAGCTGCCCTCAACATGCTCCATGATGTTGAGGAGTCACTGCCCATCTTTGTGTTACCTTTAAAGTAATAGTGGTTGTCCCTTATCTTGTGAAAGCCTGCCATGAAATCAATTATCTGACATTAATTAGTCTCTTTTCTTCGATTAAATATTTGTATTACAGGAATTTATGAATTGGTTAAGAATTTTGGTAATGCAGAAGGAATCCAAATTGTTTCCAACAAATTGGATATGGAATTACCTGGGCATTACCAGACTGACAGGTTACAAGGCTGACTAGTTAAAATCTTGGTCACCAGAAAAAAAAAAAACCTCTGTGCACTGTTTGTTGGTTGTGGATTTGTTTTTTGTTTTTTTCTCTTTCTTTCTTTCTTTCTTTCTTTCTTTCTTTCTTTCTTTCTTTCT
>CM031879.1:8227333-8260606 GCA_018697195.1 Certhia americana
GGGCAGTTTTAGGTTTGGGTTGTTGTTAAAAAAAGACAAACCAGCAGTATTTATATGCACTGAAACAAAAAGAGGACAGTTATGCAACTAAGTTTAACAGCATAAAGAAAATACTCATACTGAGCTGTTGAAGACTCTGGAAGATGTGTAATGAAAAGATATGAATGGATATTAAAGGACAACTGAAAGGATCTCTCTAGAGACAGAATACATTCTCTGCCTCAAGATAAGCAGAGGCGAATCATCTTTCATTGCAGTGGGTTATGGAAAACACCTTAAACTCTTGTTCTTGCTCTGGGATGTAATTTTGATTGGGCACAGTATTGCTGTACCAAATATTGTACTGCATAAAGAGCAGTGTTTGGTATTACAAATTTTCTTTAACAAGAGTATATTTACTATTTTGTATATTCTACTTGTAGGAGGTGCATCTTTCTACAATTTAAAAATGAGAAAAATGGCTTGAATTTTCCTGAGGTCATTATATTTCATTGCCTACAAAAAATAATTGTTACTGGCATGGTTGATAAAACACTTAGCTACATTGTAGAGTGTCCTCATCTGCAGGTACTGTTTAAACAGCTTTACATGTCAAACACTGTATGCTGATAGTTTTTTCCCTACTATTGGTACATCACAGACAATTTACTATTTCCGTTACTACTAAGTCAATAATTATTGATCACTTATCATTCAGATTAATTCATTATTGCTGCTATGAATGAAGGTACAGATTGATAATGGAGAATAATTCCATTTTATTTTAATACTTTTTCTAGGACAATAGAAGCAAGCACACAATAATTTATGATGAATAAGGGGTCTTGATCCTTAAAATGTGATGCCTTGTTATAGCTGTAAGATGGCAACTTGGATTTCTTGTTTCAAAAACCAAATACTTAAAGCTTCTATTTTAAAAGCGATGGATAAATGTACAAATAATTCTGTACTTTGCTGGAAGGGACAGAATGCACAATCAAGACCAGTTTCCTGCAGCCTTAGCTCTCTGTCACCCGTGCTGATGTCACCAAGAAGTGCAGTTGTCCAGTTCAAATGTCCAAATCCTAAAAATCATCTACACTTTTGACACTGTGTGATACACGTCACAAACTGTATTCCAGCTGCCTTCCACTTGTAGTAAACTTAAGAACTAAGTAGAAAATCAATGCCACCATTAAAGTCTGTTACAGGAAAATATGTGGGAGAGAGTAATTCCCACACCAGCAGTAGGTTTGCAAAGTCAAAATGTAAAATGAAAAATATCACGCATTTATTTTACAAAAATGTTTAATAACAGTAGCTACTGGAAGACTCCCAGGAAAGAGTTCAAAGGAAAGGTAGCACATACCCTTAATATACTTCCAGTTTGCTGGAACTGCATGTGCTTCCTGATGAGGGTTAATGTCTTTGTATTTCATATTCCTTTTTTTTTTCCTGTGTCAATAGGTTTTTGATGCCATATTACCTCTGTCTCTTCATAATAGGATTAGTATTGAGAAAATAAATAAAGATTTTAATGTTTAGTCACTTATGATACAGTGCTGCTGCATTATAATTTTATATTCGTTTGCTCTAGTCATAATTTTAGTTATGTTTCATGTTCTCCATATTCAGTTATTTATCCTCTGCTGAGAACTCTACTTCTTCCAGGATTTGTTCAAAATACTGTAATTGCAGCACATACTTTTTACATTTTCTTCCTCATAGCCAAAGCAAAATTCCTGTGGATATGACACAGCAGATGTGTTGAGTATAATACTGTTCTGTTTGATACTCTGATATGTTTCTTTTTAAAATTGCTTCATTTATATAAATCCTTCTCTGTGTTTTTGCATGAAGTGCAGGGCACAAGCGTCTCACATCTCTTTCCTTTTAGTTGAAAAACTGTCTGAACTTTGACTCTGCTTTTCTCACTGATTTTTTGGAAACTCATGAGAGCTTTACTCGCCCACATGATTTTTGTGCTTACTGTGGTCAGACATCACCAGACTCTAACAACTCTGTTTTCTGGGCCGTTGTTTTTTCCATTGTGGGCAAGGTTTCTTCTGAGGATTACCTGAGCCTGCACTTCTCTGAACATCTTTTGTCACCTGTGACATTTGCTTCAGGTCAATGTGAAGGATGTTAAAGCTTAATTATTTATTCCAGCATAAAAAACTGTTACTTATCTCCATCTTGCTGTTGTTGGGGTCTTCTCCAATTTTATGTATTTTAGTTCCCAGGAGACAGGATGCCTGTCTGATCTGTGAAACTTATAATAAGCCTATTTTCCTTAGTACTGTTTTCCAAAGAATTTAGTGATGCTAGTGTGATTTTCCAGAATTCTCTCTCCCATTTTTTCAACTAAATATGTTTATATGTCATCTTGACATCTCTCTCAAATATTGAAAGAAGGACTGTCTCAGTCAGTCTCAGAGGAATTACAATATCATCCATCCATTTTGAATTAGCATCCCATTTTTCTCCAGTTTCTTTCATTTGCTGCTGCTTATTTTTCCTTTGTATCTTCAAAGACATTAGATTTGTACTGTTGCTTTTTCACTTGCTGGTCTTTCTCTGCTTGTGTTTGTAATTAATTTCTTCTACTGATTGCCAATGCATCACATAGTTCTTTGATTTAGATGCTCCAGTACAAGCAGCTTTGTGTCCAGTCTCATTCTTCCTTCCTTCCATCAGTCCTTTGATTCCAGCCTGATGTTAATTGCTGTTCTCGCTGACATTTCCAATCTAAAGATTGGTTTTCTCAGCCAGGAGTTACACCTTCTGAACAGATTATACCTTTATATGTACTGTATATATATACCTAATGTAGGGTACACATTTGTAGCTAGCTTCAATCAGAAACAAATTCAAAAGAAAACCATTTGGGTTTTCAGTAATTGCAATTCTGTGAATGTAGGCAGTTGATACAAGAGGAGATTCCTTGTTTTAGTTTCTCAACAGAGATGTGCACAGACTGTTTATGAAGAAAACTCCACTTACAGTTACTGGAAATGCAGTGGCTTAGAAACACCAGCAATTGAAATATATGAAAGAACAGAAACTACCATTTCTGCTTTAATTTGTATGTAACAGTAATGACAGACACATTTTAATAAATAGCATCTTTATTCATTGCAGTAAGCAGAAAATTGGGTCAAATAGTCTTCTGGTGTTAGCTTCAGCATGGAAATGAATGTTTTCAGGCTCCACTGGATCATTTGAACCATACAGAGTGCTTACTAATACATCAAATCAGCAAAATGTACCTTCAAACATGATAGCACTGCTCCATTAGGAATAAAAGCAGCTTAAAATTTGTACACTTGTCTATTTATCACCTTTTTATAAGAAGAAATAAAATAGAAAAGCATCTTCTATAGATCCCATTAGGCCAAGTCCCCTTTCTTTCTTTCTTAATTTTTTGTTCGTCTTTGATTTGTTTTACTCATTTTGATAAATTTCTGATTATACTCTGAAAGAATGGTGATTGAAGCAGCTGCATTATTATGTTTCCTGTGAAAGTTCTGCGAAAGATGTGCCTGTGTAGGTACAGAATTTAGAACCTAGATTCCTGCACATAAGCCTTACTTTACTGTATATCAATTTCAGTGCAACATGTAGCCTGAGAAGTACAAATGTGTGGGTGCTTTGGGGGATTGGGACCAATTGTCCCAGGAATTTTACAGTGAGGTTAACTCTGATGAGAAATAAAGAAAATTTACTTTAGTATGTTATTCAATAGTATATGAAATAAAATTATTTTAAACTTTTGCATATATGTTACCAGTCATGAAGAATGGAAGTATTTAACTCTTCAATCAGGGTAGGTCTCTCTGTCCTTTTTTTTTTTTTTCTTTTTTTCTTTTTTCCCTTTTAAATATGTTTTTAATGTAGCCCAGTATGTCATTATTGATTTTTTTTCATTAGAAAGATTACTTTCTATATTTTTTTTTTTAAATACATTTGTTAGGGGAAATATTGATTAGATTAATTGATAAGATTAATTGTGGGATTGACTCAATTTATATAGATCTCTTTTTTATTAGATGACTTCTGGCTGAAGGAAGGCATTTTTGACTACCAGCAAGACAGAAATGTGTTGTTCTAGAAAATTAATTGCTCCCTAATGTTCTGCTGTTCTGAGATTTTACGTGACCTGGAAGAGTTGCCTGTTTGTTCCTTTAGTATTCCAATTTTATCAAATTCTTTCTTTCTTTTAGTTCACTTCTACTAATATTCTGTTTCTGATCTGTTATTCTGATTGTTACTCAAGAATTCAGAGGCTGATCTCAAGATCAGTAGTACTGTGTGCTACTAAGAGTCATGCTGTGAGAGTTAAACGATATGAGATGAAATTTGTTGATGTTAGAAAATGTGTGTTCTGTTGTGTATTTTTTTAATTTAAAAAATGATTTATTTGTCTTTCAGTAAATACATAGCTAGAGTTTTGTATTTAACTTGTTTTAAAATGTGGGACTCTGTGATACAGTTATTATGAAACCCTGATGTGGTCTTTCAATATTCATTTGCAGAAAGTTTAGTGATGTATTTACTTTATTGAGAAAACAGTGGTGAAACAAAGAGTAAAGTCTTCTGCACTGCAGCAACCTCTAACTACCACTTCTTATTTTTTGTTCCTTACCAGTATGGTAATGGTATATGGCTAAAAATTGAGTTTCATAATAATAATATCTAGCCAGGCTGAGATTTTTTGCTATCCCTCAAAGGTTTCACCACAATGGTCAAAACCCAGAGGAGGTGGCACCTGCTCCATCCTTCTTACATCTGCAGTGCTGCTTACAGTTGTGCTGTGCACTGCTGCAGTTTTTTAATTGTTATAGTCTGAAGTGGAATTGAGAAGATTTCTGGGGTCAGACCTGGAAACCAGTAGGAATCAGCATTTTCATGCCACAAGAAGAATGTGTTTCACTGAGGTAAACGGAAATGAGGTGGTGTGGAGATAAAGTCCTTGGGAAGAAGCCTCAATTATTTTTGGAGACATATTTCCTGACCATTGTGGAAAGTTTTGCTTGCGTAAAGGCTTCATAAATAACTAAAAAACGCCATTTAGCTTACTTGTACCATAAAAGAGATGTGCAGCTCTATGCGTGTGTCTGTGTGACAAGGTTACACTACTATGAAATTTTAGTTTATTTTTCCTCTCATCAAAATCAGTGGAATACCTGGAAGAAGGGAGGGTGTTTGGTGTAAAGGTAGAAATCTGAATTTAGCACTGTAAGAGGCACTGAACAAAGTCTTCACCAGGTTTTTGGATTGCCCTCCTGAGCAGTTATAACAATAATGTCAAAATCAAGTGTTTAAAATGCTTTTAGCAGCAGAAAGGCTATAATGTGGAAAAAATCAGTGGAAAATCAAAATGATGGCTTCAATAAAAATGAACATGATACCTTTGAAAATGATACGGAAGTGGAAAGCTGTTACTTTGAGAAGATCAATACAAAAACATTCAATAGAAGGTGACAAGGAAAGGGAAAGCTTTTTGCTAGAATAAGATGAATATAAATCAGAGACAAATAAAATCTGACCCACAAATGAAAGGTTGCTGAATGCATACAGTCAATATGTAAACAAATATTGATATGTAAACAAGTGCAATGCAATGCCACCAAAAAAAAAAAAAAAAAAAAAAAAAAAATTAGGGTTCTTGCAAAAATAACGTTAATATGGGAGTATGTAAAATTGTAAAATCTTTCCATTGAATTGGAAAGATTAGAGCATGTGATAATGTAAATAAGAGGAATGATATGTTAGTGTACTTGTTTCTTTTATTATTATGATTTTAATTTAAGATACTCATTGAAGTGTGCTGTATTTGGTCACCTTGTGGCAAATGTTTTGTTCTTTCTTGAATAGCTTTTGCAAGTCACAGGAAGGTGCTAGGGAAGTGAAGGAAGTATTTTGGTACAGAGTTTTAAAGACTATCATATGCATCCTTGAAAGGGGAAGATCCACATTCTTACTCTCCACATCATCTCTTTTAAATGTTGTTTTTTTTTTGTTTTTTGTTGTTTTTTTTTAATGAGATTGTTACAGAAAGTCACATCTGTTGTGTTCAAGAAATTCTGCACTAAGCTTCAAGCCAAGATGGGTTTTGAGTGTCTCCAAAGATGAAGGAACAGCTTGAGAATTAAAAATCTTAGTTCTTCTAGTTGTGTTTATAAATAATTGAATCCTTTGCTTGTACTGTTTGATAGTACTGATTAGAGAGTGGGAAGCACAAGAGAAAGCTTTCTGGACCTTTTGTTTCAGTAGAGTTGAAAAAAATTAAGATGTTCCATTTTATTAGTCACAAGACAATATTGACTAAATTTCTGCCTTTCTTACATCACCCTATCTGTTGCTCCAGAAGCTTTTGTAAGGATGCTATAGAAATTTCCTGTTAGAAAATACAGTATCATTCTGTGTTTGTAGAGGGATTGTTATCTGAGTTTTTTGGAGCAATTACTGTAATGACACAGTTTATTTCAGGAGATATGTGTCAGTTCTTTATGGCACTGATAAGTAATTTGTTTGCTGTTCATGTTTCAAGCTCAGTTCTCTGAAAGTTGATTTGACTTCTTAACACTAGTATTGACTACTGAAAAAATAATTCAGATATCACCAATATGTGCAGATAGAGATACAGAGAAGGAAAGAAAAGGTAATTCAGTAAACTCTGTTGAACAGTCAATAAGGGACTGATTGCCACTGAGCTAAATTCATCTATTATCTCTGAAGATTGGAATTGTAATAGTGCTGAGATTTCTTTGCTACGTTTTCAGATAAGTTATTTGATTTATGGTCTCTCATGAATGATCCATTAGCATTTTTCATGCATTGTGGTAGTTAAACTTTCAAAAGACAGAAATATTGCTTGAGTGTTTCTGAGCTGGGGGTCACCATGAAGTCACTAAACTGAACAACGAGATGGATGAGCAATGTCATTCCCCATCCCTGGAAGTGTCAAAGGCCAGGCTGGATGGGGCTTTGAGCAACCTGGTCTAGTGGAAGGTGTCCCTGCCCAGGGGATTGGAGCCAGAGGATCTTGGAGGTCCCCATCCAACCCAAACCATTCAATGATTCCATGATTGCACAGCAGTCTAAAGAAGAGCAAACCAGGGTTTCTGCATTAGAACTTTGGCCTGTTTCTCTGTTAAATATACTTTGAAGACTTAACAAATAATTGAAGATTAGCAATGCTGACATAGTGGTTGTCAGTGTTAATGTTCAGTTTTGCTGCTTACATTGGAGGGACACCCTCCCACCTAGCATTACAACATGCATTAATATCAGGGAGACTACTCGCATCACTAAATCTGTATTTTTATGTTGCTGATGAATCTGCTGATTCAGTATTTACTAGTAGATCCCGCTGAAGAATGCATTATTTGCAATATTTAGGGTAATACAATGCTAATTAAATTGGTGAATATAGCCACTGGATGGAACGGTGGATTATATCCTGATTTCAAACCCAAAAAATTATAAAAAAGTAAAATGGTAAGCCTGGTTTTTTTGCATTTTTCAGACACAACAGGCAAGCATTCCAGTTTTATGTTTTATTGTTTTAGTGTTTGTTTTGGTTTTTGGTTTCTGTTATTTGATTACTGTTTTCATTTTCCTTTATTTTGTCCTTAACATAGTCTTGCTCGATGCAAGCACTGAAAGCTCTAGGCACATGAAACAAGATCATGAGCAAAATATAAATTGCTGGAATGGCTAATGAAAGCCTGGAGTAGGGCTGAACGCAACCCGAGGCAAAACTTAGTAGTTGTTTATCTCATCTTCTTCCTGTTCCAGTGTGAGAACTGCATTTTTTGCCTCATCCGTAGATTGAACTGCCTACTCACTGCCTTTGAAAACATACGGTATATGTATATGTACACATCTTTACCATCTATTTACAAAATTATGTAATATATAATCCAGATGACATTGAATATTTAAAATTTATTAAGCTGCAAATTATGTAGATATGCTTTAAAATAATTCTTTATATGTCTTTGCTTGATTGATGGTGGAAAATAGTACAAAATACTAAATTTTTTAAAGATCTTTTTGTGTACCTCTGCAAATAGCTCATTCTGTGGAGTTACTGGTTTATTTCCCATTTCCTTTCAGAATAATCAGAGCTAATTTTTAGGTAATTTCATGAAACACTATCTGGTTGCCTCACAAATATTATTCCTGACTTACTTTCTCGAAACATTGCATTTTTTCCTTCCAATTATAGATCTCCCCCCAAAAAATCTTTTCATTTTTTGGTATCTTAGTACATGTCTGCACAGAACACACCTGTTCAGCTAATTTTTCATGACTATCTCTTCGTTTCTGCACCAGGTTCATTCCTGAACCTCTATTCCTTGAGCTCTTCCATTTGAAGTCAGTAAAATTTCCTTCAGTTTTCAAAACTGGTTCTTAATTTGATCTGACTGTCAGAGATAATAGGGAAAGAGAGGTCATTGAGGTGTTGTTTTTATTTTTCCAATACCAAGAGGACAGTAAGGAATTGAAGGCCATGGCAGAACACTGCAGTAATTTCTGTTTTGCTGCTGAATAGATTTCTTCCCTCAATTCTCTGCTCATGTTTGTCTTAATACATCAGGTCTTAATTCTCATTTTAAAATTTTCAATACATGAAAAATTTCTACTTATTTGATTAGATCATACTTAACAAAGTGGAATCATTATACATTAATAATTAACTAATTGTGAGAAATTGCATAGCTGCAGCATTTGTCTCTTCCATTGCCTTCCCTTAGGGGTTGTACTCTTCTCAGCAGATGATGGATAACTTGTCTGCTATTGCAGTTTTTTGGATGTTGTCACAAAGTATGAACTGGATGCCTTTGACAAAGTATTTTATGCTTTGCTGTGGCATAGGCTGTCAAGAAGGGAGACGAGGGTTGGATACCCGATGATTACTCACTAGGTCATGCACCTAAAATCTCATTTTGCAAGGAAGACTGTCTTTGGTTATGAAAAAAATTGTCTTTGTTTAGTCCTACAATGTTTCTTCAAAAGTTGTCCCTGAAGGAAGCTTGTAGGAACTTGTTATCCAGAACATTTGTATCTTGGCAGTTTTTTGTCTCTCTCGTAGATAACTGAAGGAATAAAATAATCTTTTGTTTGTTTCTGAAAAAATATGTATTTCTTATTTTAATAAAAATAAGTGGTTTTGATGTTTAATATTTTTTTTATTTCCTGACTTCAAAAGAAGTCAGTTGGAGGTTGTTTTGAGTTTGGGTTGGGGGGGTGGGGTGGGGGGGAGGGCTTTTTTTGGTTTTTTTTGTTTTGTTTTGTGGTTGGTTGGTTGTTTTTTCTTTTTTCTTGTTGTTGGTTTTGTTGTGGGGTTTTTTTTGTTGGGGGGGTTTGTTTGTTTGTTTGTTTGTTTGTTGTTTTACATTCTGCCAATGATAGGAAGCTTGAAGATCAGAAATAAAAAAGCCCTACATCTCATTTTTATGTTATACACTGGAATAACATACCAGTGGCTTTAGTGAAAATATGTCTGCTTGCAACAGGTGGGAAGCTGGCCTTTAGTCTAACAGAGTATTTGTATCAAGGAAGCAGTTGGTTTTCAGATAAGAGGGTCATTGTTAAACATGTTACAGTTTGTTTGTAGGTCTATAAAAATACTTGTTTGGTTTGGGTTTTGTCATGCTCAGGCACATCTTGTTGAGTGTCCTCGCGGTTATAATAAGAGATATTGCTATGTTCCAAACACCTCTGCTGTTACAGATAAATGAAAATTGTGTGATGGCAGTGTGCTTGAGACAGAATGACACTCTTGAATATGAGGTGTTGCCAGTTGACTATGAACTCCTTTGCCATTGGAAAGGAAGTTGTTCTCACTCTCAGCTACCTGATTTATTTGACCAATATTGCTTCATGAGAGCTGGATCTGTCTATGTTAGGATTGTAGTTTAGATCAGAAATGCCCTTTGTAAGAAAACAGTTTGGCCCAAGTTACTGCAGCTGACGCTGCTGAGCCACCTCAGAGAGTGGCAGCTGGAATTCCCTCTGATGCAGCCTGACCTGAAGTTGCACTCTCATGGACCCACATCTGCTCTAAGTGGGCATTCAGGCTACAGCACAGGGCAGATGTAGCAGAAAATAAAATCTCCAAATCCTGTATACGAATATTGCAATCCCAGCAGCAAGTTTTTCAATATACATGGCTGATTGCATTGCCCTGCACTTCAGGCTGATTCAGCCTCTGGAGCCAGGGTGCTGTTAGAAAAGCAAAATAATGAGTTTGTTACAAGAAGCTTTCTGTTGCTTCATTGGTTCTTTTGGTTGTTGGGGATTTGGGTTTTTTTTCCCTGAAATCTATCTGAAAAAGATAAAAAAAACCCAAAACAGTCTTTCCTTTTCATTTTTTGAAACAATTGCTGGAATGGGTTGTTGGCAGATTGGGCCATTATTTCCATGGAGTACATCCTGAATTGATGCAGAATATCAGAGCACAGTGGGATCAATCAGGTGCTGAGCTGCTGGCATTCAGTTTTGCTTCTTTCATTTATCAAATATGAAAGTTAAACATGTAGAAATGCTTGTAAGAATGAGTCTGAAATTTGGTTTATTTCACCATGTCATATGACTCCCACACTTCATTTTTAAATCCAGATTCATAATTTTATATCCTTCTCCTTTATGGCACTCTGAGAAATATGGCACCCTGTATCCTTACTCCCTGACTTTAGTTGTAAATAGCTGCCTAAAATACTGTATGACTTCAGGGGTTTGTATAATGTATTCTTAATTAATTTGTTTTCATATGCATTTTTTCACTCTATAGCAATTGTTCTAGCTGTGTCTGTATCTCCTTAAGAATGTTTTCTCCCTAGTATTGAAAACAATCCATACAGAAGCCTTTAGAAACCTCAAACTCAGCAGCTTCTCTCATTTTAAAAACTCTGTTTATGCAGTATTTATTCATTCAGGAAGGATTATGTGCCTTAGTTAAATATGAGAGGCTAAAGTAACTTAAAAGTAGTACGCTTTAGGCCATTAGGGCAGGTATTTACAACAAGATAAAATTTCTTCTTTAACATTAAAGTAGATGTAAGATATTGCTTACATATTTTCTTCTTCCCATTCCAGTTTTCTACAATTTTACTGCCTTATCTTGTGGG
The DNA here is from genome assembly GCA_018697195.1 of Certhia americana. NCBI lineage: Eukaryota > Metazoa > Chordata > Aves > Passeriformes > Certhiidae > Certhia > Certhia americana. Next base: position 8,238,454 of record CM031879.1, read on the forward strand.
TTTATATTCACAAAGTAAATTAAAAACAAGGAGACCTTCAGCAAACGGAGGATTTTAAAATTTATTTTTGTCTGGACATTGTAGAACAAAGAACTTTTATCACTGAGTGATTAAAGCAGCGAATAGAGCAAATTCAGATGAATATATACACATGAGAGTACCCATGACATGGAAGCAGACAAAAACAACTACAAAGAAGCTTAATTTTACTGTGTTCTCAAAGATTCTTTTGAGTTTTTTATCATTTCAAAGGCATTTGGAATCTTATGAAGTGATTTATAAGGATTTTGCTTTTTCATTTTCTTAAAACATCTAAAGCAGTAAGCCCTAGCTCTTAATATTGTCATCTGCTTATTAGATCAGACTGACAAAATGCTATGTACTGAGAGAGTGGCTGAACACTGCAGGGTTACAGTGTTCTGAATATGAAGGATGAAATCAGTTCCCTGGGCAGTAAAATTTTTTGTCATTAGCTTCAGGGAGGCCAGGATTCACTCCAAGAATGCAACACAGCTTGGCATATCATCATAGAAGAACAGGACTGGGAGTCTGTGTATCCTTCCTCATAGTGTAAACACTATAGAAGAAAAAAACCAGCATGTTTTTCCTTTTGTAAATGGACAGGGGAAGTCTTTATAGCAAGAAGCAGAAATGTCTTCAGAGCGAGAAGTACCTCTGTTTATACAGGCAGCAAGGTTTAAACTTTCTGATACTCTATAGCTCCACGATCTTTAAGAGATAAGGGGGTTTATTCATATGCCTTCTATATAATCTGGAGAACACCACCAAACCAAGGTGACTTAAAGTCAAGGTACAATACCTATGATGCTGCTAGGGCCAAGAATAACAATTTCTGTTCTGTTTTTATGTTCTGAGAATGCATAATCCAATTGCATTTAATGAAGATTTTCCTCTGTTGGAGAGAGGGTTTTTTTTTCCTTGGGTAGTTGAAATTAAGAAAGTATCAGTCCGCTCTCTCTTTAGACCATCCTTTGACCAATAACAAGAAGAAAAACAACAAAAAAGAATATTTGTGGAATTATTTATTTTTTTTTTTAATTTGCAAGTCTCATCCATGAACTGATTGCAATGTTGATGAGGAGCAGGAGCTGTCACATCTTTAACAGCTCAGGTGATGAAACAGACTTTGTCTCATCATCATTTTTTTCATGTTTCCTGCTTGTGTTCCCCTCACACTTGGTATGTCTTAGATTTCTATTGCCAGAGATATAGTTAAATAAAATAAACCAGCCTAATATTCCTTATTGTTTCGCATATATATATATAGATTAGATTAGAATCCATTAACCACATTCTATTACTTTAATATTTCTTCAAATATGTGTTCTCCATATGTTACTTATATAAGAAAATATTTTTTACAGTACAAAAATTATTAATAATTAATGTTAATATTTTATAATATAGGCAACATGCATATGTATATAGTCTATTTAAAAATATGTATGAAGTTAATATAAATATCCATAGTTTATTTGCAAGCATTGAATTCATTAATTAAAGACAAATAAGTGGTTTTACTTCAATTCTTGCTCTGCCATTAACTGTATAAAAGTGCGTTTTTGTGGTTACTAAATTTAAGCTTATAAATGGGCATTTTATTTATCTGTAACAAAGGGTGACATATCAGAGTACAACAGCTTTTTGCTTGACAAATCCAATTCTTAATCTAGCTAGCCCATGTCATTCCTTTAACAAACTGATCAAGCTCAGTCTTAAAAGATCTGGGCTGCTTGCTGGTATCTCATAGCAAAAAGACCATTTTAGGACATTCTACTCTAAATGAGACTTTCTAATTGCCTTTTCTAATTTATTCTCAAGTACTTTCTACCCATTTGTTGTGCCAGTGCCTCCTCACTCTTACATACCATTTTTGAGTCCTTTCTGACTTGTTTTTAGGTTGCATCACTGAACCACAGTATACTTTCAGAGGACACATTTTCTATTTTTCATCTTAGTGGCTATTTTCAGCATTTTGTCCACTTGAAGTTCATCTTCTTGGCATGATAGACGAAACAAACTTAAAGAATCCCAAGCAATATGATGAATGGTCTTTATTTAATTGTACTAGCACATCTCTATTTTTGCTGGAGATATGTGTGCATTCCAGTTTGCCATGGCTGGGGGGAGGATGGAAGGAAATGCTGATGGATGCTATGCATGTTATAAGAAAAACTGTAAGAATTTTTTAAGAAGTGATCTACATAAAAGCAAACAGGATATCATCCAGTTCTGAATTAACTCTTTTCAGACTACAATTAAGACAAAATATGATGGAAAACAGCAAAATAATTCAAAAAAAGGCAGAAAGCATGAAGTAAGAGAGCATTTTTGCATGAGTTTGTCTATTCCTAGTCCTTTTCCTTCTCACTTAACCCACACATTGCTTGGGATTCAGTGATCTTTTAGGGTACTCTAGTGATTAGAAAGTTATTGAAGTGGTGGTACTATGGCAGAATGATGACAGAGTGGCAGAATGATGACGTAGTTTAATAAATTATTCCAGAACAGCATTTTTAGACAGTCTTTTGATTGCTTTTATTTGGTTTTGTTAACACCTAATTAATTTGGGTTTTTTTAGAGAGAGAAGTCTTCATTAAAGATCAAGCATATCTCTGTAGTTATTTTAATTTGAATGTCACTAGGATATCCTTTGAAATGCTAACAAAGCATTAGAGCAAAGTGAAGGAAAAGCAGAGTTAATATATGAAATATGTGTGTGCTTTTTAATATTTAATCCCTTATATTTCCATGAAAATACAACATAGTCATCTCTCTGTACTTTTCTGGGTTTTTGTTTGTTTGTTTTTTGAAAGAAAGAATTGTTACTTTGAAGTAATCTGTGAAACTAATAGTGAATAATATAATTAATATTTTTGTAATAATAAAATAATAATAAACATTTGACAGGTTCTTAGACTGTATATATATCTACAAAATCTGAAAAGTACTCTTAAACCACTCTAATGAACAGTATCTTTCACACATGTTTTTCTTCTTGCCATCTTCCCAGAAAATAACCTTACAGCACTGTATGGTTGACATTGGGTATTATTCCAATCTGAAAAACATCTTGATTTTGAGATCAGAGGAAACAAGGCAACAACATGTAACATGTAACACAAATGCTGTTGTCAGCAATGGGTTGCAGTTTAGAATATGGGTGTCTTCTGTATTTTGGAGAGATAAATAACTTGTTGAAAAATTATGAGGGTGTACTAGAGAGTCTGTCTCTGCATTTTATTAACTTATTATTTTGAATTATAAAAGAAGTTTAGTTCCTCTTCAGTTCTTGATATTTTTATTCTTACATCCTTGTCCTGGGTGTTACTTATTTTAATAAGATTTTACTGTGCTTCTCTGGCTATCAGTGTATGGCAGCAAACCCAGGCAGCAGACAACATATTGCATTGCCAATTAATTTACTTGATTTGACACAGACACAACAGTATTCTAGACTTCAGTGACTTCTTCATGGAAATATTTATAGAAGTATCTGGGATATTTAATGAGGAGTGGAGAAGTTTTTCATTTAAAGAAAAAAGTACATGACATTTTATCATTCTTTTGTGAGTGTAAAATTGTGAGTGTAAAATACCTATTCTATAGAATTTGAAATTATTTGATTCAATAATTGCTCCATATATTAAAATTGTATTTTAATACTTTGGGTTTATTCACCATTAAATGCATATTGCCCAAAAATTTTTGATTGTCCAGTAATTTTAAATTATGATATGTTGGGATATGGAAATGCTTCTTTCAAAGCAAGATTTTGTAACAAATCTGAAGATATGTAATATGTACAAGGTCCAGCAGAGCATTGCATAAAGTAATGGCCTATCCTATTGGAAATGCCACTATGCAACAAGTGTTGTTTGTTCAATTCAAAGACCTATTTTTGCTTTTCCTCCCCTGGATGAAAAGAATCCAGTGCGTTGGCATTTGTATATACTTGTTCTGATAAAAGTTGAGAATCTGAAAGAGCGGGTGGAAGCAATACTACCCAGTTCCCTTATCTATCAAAATTTTTCTGTTACTCTCCTTTAACTGTGTTCTAATCAACTTTGAAGGTTTTTTTATGACTATTTTGAGTTAGACACATTCCTATGTTTTTGTATAAAAAGCATAAATATCTAAATTCAGGTCTCCAATGCCACTCAAAGGACCTGTTACCTTGGAGAAAACATTCATTTTGGAGTCACTAAAAATCTTTGCTTTGGCTATTTTGCTATTGCGAGAGAGAAGAAGCTGGCTTATAACACACATCTAAATTGAAAGGGTTGAAGTTCAAGTTACTACTGGAACAGTTCTTCAAATTATATTTTGGAGTTATATAAAAAATGCATGTGTTTCTAATAAAGACCCACATATGGATAAGCCAGTGCAAAAGACCTTGAAATAAAATGTCCAGTCCTTCCTAGTACCATGTAAGAAAAGACAGAAGTGCAACTTTCCAGTGACAGTGGAGAGTGAATAAAATTCTGGGTAATTTAACATAAACATGAAGGAATGTAATCTTTAAAAAAAAATACTGAAACACACAAGTCATAAAGAAAATTAGTTTATACCTTCAGTAGAGTTTCTCTGTTATCTGCTGAGCATGGCTACAGATGGAAGTGTCTGTATCTGCGCTCATATATGCAAAAATATGCTCTTGCAAATGTATTATCCCTCCTTACCCACTTTTAAATACCATATTATTTGATTGAAAATATATTTAAATCATAACAATTACTACTGAGAGTTATCTTTAAAGAAGTCAATGGTTCAACTTCATTAAGCATGATGTGGAAGGGTTATACATTCCAGACATTAAAAGATTAATGAGTTGCTAAGGAGCTCCCTTTTCATCTGCTCAGTGCCTGTGTAACTGCCACATCAGGGAACAGCAGCTCACATATTTTCAGATATAGGAAATAGTTATCAGACTTTCCAAATAAAGTTGTTCTCTGTCTTGCATGCAGGCCAGTCTCTACATTTAATAAATCATCAGAAGCCTCTTCCAGTTCTTTTAAAGAAGGTACAGCAGTGCTCCCTATATTTTATTGATCACATTTGCAGGGGAAAATTGAATCCATTCCTTGTCAAGGCCCCTAAACCTCATATCATCAAGAAGGAAAAAATGAAAAGATGGATGAATTTCAGTGGAATTAGCCACAAAGAATGATCTTTCATATTGTGTGATAATGAATATTATTTTTTCATCTTGCTTGTATCATGTGAAAGGTAGCAGCTGATGTACTCTGAAGTAGTAATCTTCAAAGACTAATTTTAGCAGAATTGAAAATAAGCTTATTGGAGAGTTTCCTCCAACTACATTTCATGCCAATTATCAGTCAAAAGCTCTTTCCTGTATGTAAGTTAACTCAAAGAAAGACAAGTAGATATATACATAAGTGTGATATTTTATTTTAGTAAAAAGCTTTGTGGGTTTTTTTTTCCAAACAGAAAAGAAATTTTCACTACATAAATAAGGTTAATATAAACTCTCCAATTCGGGTATTCTGACAGGTGCTCTGTTCTCTACTATGAGATAGTGAAATTACCACATAAAAAAATGATTTTTGTGTGCCAATTGAGAATCAAGATATTTTATAAGGAACCATTTAAAGAGTAGTTTTGTGCTGACTAGGACTGGGTTTGCTTGCTTTTTTTTTGGAAAGTTTCAAATCTGTAGCTGTAGGCTTTAAGCCAGAACTCAGAGCTATTGGTCTGAAGTTGCCTATTACCAGTTATATTTCATTAAAAAAACAAAACAAAACAAAACAAAACAAAAAAACCAAAAAGCTAGAGAAGCAGAAGGAAAACATTAATAGTGGCTGTGGAAAAACACTTAGAAAAATAAACTGTTCAAAGTATAATTCCTAGCACCCTTTTCCTCATTTACTGATTACTAGATTAGTTAAAACAGATGTGGGTGCATTCTATAAAAGTATATTTTTAGAAAGAATGAAAAAAAAAAAAAAAAAAAAGAAAAAAACAACCAACAAACCAACCCAAAAAAACCCCAAAAACCTGACTGAACACAGTTTAAATTTCAAATAACAAATCACTCCAGGAATGATTGTTTTAATGATCATGCAATCATTTATTTGCATATCAGTCCCACCAAATAAACTGTGTTTCTCATCCAAAAACTTTTTTTTTGTCATAATGAGAAAGTGTATTAAGAAGAAGGTGATATATGTTGAACCTGTCAACTTGGGCACTTAACTGTGAATATCTAAGGTGCAGGAATATGTGTTCTTCAGTGCCTGAGAACAGATCTATTGCAAACTGTTAGTAGCCTTTTCACAGATTTATTAATTTCATTCTGTTAATATGCTCTTTTCTTGTTTCTTTTCTTGAATTCCACTTCTTTTTCCAATTTTTTTTTTTTTTTTTTTTAATTCTAGCTTCATGTTGTGGGCCATTTGAGGGTTTGGTTTTTGGTTTGTTTTTTTTTTTCCCCTTGCTGCAAATTCTTGTATTTTTTTTAGGCTGTTGTATTTGTTTCCAGGAGAAAGTTATAGATGAGGAGGAGGAGGATGAAAGGGGGACATATATAATATCATGAAACTCTTAAATCTCACTGTGAAGCATCATTTCCCCACAAATATTACACAGAAGATCTACTAATCCTTATCTCTTACTTTATAGCGTAATCTCAACAAGTCTAATAAAGTGCTAAAATTATCAGTTCTACTATATGGATTTGGCACTTGAGTATTTAGTTATTTTACTATCTGTAGATTGTATTTTTTTTTATGTGTTTATTTGAGGTATATATTTGCATATTTATGATCTTGTATGTGCAGAGGTATGTGCATACATATGTAAGTCTTTGCAATACATTTCTGGGTGATATGACAATCATAGAATCATAAAATCTGCTAAGTGGGAAGGGACCCATCAGGATCATAAAGTCCAGCTCCTGGCCCTGCACTGTGTGCCTTTAGAGCATTGTCCAGATGCTTCTTGAACTCTGTCAGGCTTGGTGCTGTAATCACATCCCTGGGGAGCCTGTTCCAGTGCTCAGCCACCCTCTGGATGAAGAACCTTTCCCTGATACCCAACCTAAACCTTCCCTGACACAGCTCCCTGCTTTCTTCTCAAGTCCTGTCACTGGTCACAAGAGTGAAGAAGTTGGTACCTGTCCCTCCAAATAGGAAACAGCAACAGGAAAAGAACCAAAATCAAGCTGAAAATATCTTGTCTACCTAAGTGACAGTGCTTCTAATGACTTAATGGAGCCACTTCTCCATTATTTGCAAGGTCTGACACACAGTCAAGTTTAGAAAGTCCATACATAATCTTTAATTGCACAGCAGGTCAAATGGGATCTAAGACATAATTGAATAGTAACCATTAAAAAATTGTAATTAACATCTCATGGTGCCTCAGGGAATTTTTCTTCTCTAAGTAAACATATTTTTATTTATAATTATCTACCTGACGAAAAGAAAGGTATATAATACAAGCTTATTGCTAACAGGAAATCTCGAGAGTTGGAAATTTAATTTGATCTTTCTTCAAAAAGCTATCTCTTGAGAGAGTAACATCTTAAAACTACTCTGAAAAAAACAGATAAACCTTTCTGCAAAAACATGGTGTAGCAATTTTCTCCTTAACCTTTAAAAACTAGCCTATAAAATTTAATGCTGTGATCTCATTTCTCTAGTACCTTTTAAGAGCCTTACTTTGGAAATGGGCTGTAAACTGTTAACTTTCAATCCATCCTGATTTTTATCTTTTTTTCTTCATTGTAGCAAGGGGCTTAGAATGTGGACCTACCTAACAAATTTTACTCTGTAATGCCACTCAGGTCCCTTAAATGCGAACAGGAACTAATTCAGCTTGGCTTGCCCAATTTCCACAGAAGATGAATTTTGTTTTCCTGTGTGCAATACCATAACATAAGCAGGATCTCTATGACAAGTGGCAGTTTTCACTGGATTTAGCTCTTTTCAATTATTTTTTTTCTCTAGGTTCCATTCCACTCTTGGTTTGCTGATCTAGGTACTTCAATTTAAGAAACATTGCTTACAATCCCAGTATGCAACAAAAAAGAAAGAATTAGTGACTACACCAGCAAAAAGCCTTTGCTTTTTCAAAATAACTGTGCATTTTAAATTGCCTAGAATTGGGTGTGTAGGAGAATTAATGAAATACTTACAACTGATTGAGGTGAAAAGCATCATTTATCATACGTTTTAAGGGGGTTTTGTATCACAATAAAATCTTACTGATTACTGATTCTAGTCCATTGATTCTTTAGTGTAGCAGCATTCATCATTTAATGCTCTATTTGAATTTTCTCAATATATGTCTTTATCAAGAAGGTATAGAACATGGTAAAATATTCCATATTTGTTTCATTGTATAAACTGATTAATTAAAACAAGAATTGGTACAGGACAACTTTATGAATGCAATTTTCTGTGTAACTGGCAACAGTGTTTAGCTGAAATGTGAATTTTCTTGTATTTTTACATTAATTGTGGGGTTAGCCCAACACATAAATGTTTACATTCACTTTGCTGTCCTTACTGTCAGGGCCCAGATCTATGAACATTAAGATCTTTTTAGTGTGTGCTTCATGCAGCCCCACCTTAGTCCTAACTCATAGTAGTTTCCCATATTATCCATTTTGAAAGGGAAATCTTTGTTATACATTTATATAATAAATGACTTTTTGTTAATGTCATTCTGCTTCTCCTTATTGCAGTGCACTGTGATTAGCAAGCATCAGCTTTATATGCTTACATTTCTATTTCTATAAAATAGAAATCTATCTGCTCTATGATTGGGAAGTGCAATTAGAGTGACATCTCAGGAAGTATTTGTAGCAGATATTGTCTGTGCAAATAAACCAAGAATCATGGCGTGCAAATAATGCAACTGAAAAAGAGAGTGTGAAGAATTTTAAGAAAATGCCTGAGGAAAAGAAATGCGTTTCTTAAAATTTGATTTCTGGATTAGCTGCATTAAATCTTACTGCTTTCTCAATATTCCGGCTTGCTTTTTGTAGCCATTGCTTCCCATGCTAGGATGTGACTTTCTAATAGCAAATTTGTTTTGTCTTTGACAGCAACGATAGTGTTAAATGAACTCAACTGGACTGCAGCACTGGATGATGTGTTCAAGCGGAACAGGGAAGAGGACCCCACTTTATTATGGCAGGTTTTTGGTAGTGCCACTGGCCTGGCAAGGTATTACCCAGGTAACTGAACTGTCCTAGACAACTGTCCGATGCCATATATTGCATTAAAAATATTCTTGATTAACTATGAGCTGTGAAATATAACTAAAAACTGCTTTTTTACATAGGTACACTTTATATCAGAATTACACATTTAAGGACTGTGAAATTATTCTGGCATAAAGCTGATATGAGGTGGAAGGAGCTGGGAGTGAAATATGTAATTAGTATTTTTTTTTTTTTTTCAGTAGGAAGATAAGATTATGTCCTTTGAAAAGCTGAAGATTTTAATTTTATTTTTTCTATATCTTGTGTAAATAATCACTTGAATATTTGCAAGTGAGATTCTTGTACTCGTCTGGTTTTAAAGATGGCAACCTGGAAGGTAGACATATAATCATGTTTAATGTCAGTGAAATGTGAGAGCACCATGCTATGTTCATGTCTCAGAATCCACAACCTCTGAAAGGTACACCTTTGCTGTTAGAGCTAAGGTCAATTCAACTTGGACACTTCCACCTGCATGTGTTTCACCAGTGAAAGAATCCCATCACTTGATCACACTAATTAATTTAAATAGATGTATATTTTACTGAATTTAGATAATGAATATCCTGAATTTGATTTTTGTTGTTTGCTGCCCAATGGAAAGCCTTGTTTTACAGCAAGGCCTGTGCTGCTGCTGCTGTTAAGTGATGCTCTTATCAGTGCCTGAATAATGTGTCCACTACACACAAGACAATTGTGCTAAGCGTGTTGACTCATGCTTACAACTGCCTAAGGAAGAATTTTGAGAACCTTTCTCTTCTGTTTATACAAGATTGTTTGTGTTTCTGAGGGCGAAGGGGATTATTCTAACGCTGTTATTGTATCATTAGCATGAGTGCTAGTGCAGGCAGAGAAACTGCCTCAGGCTAGTTTACAGGAAAAATATTTCATAGCTCTTGAATCCTGTTTGTTTTGTCATGCTGGATGATCATGAAATAAATACAGGGAGATGTTGCAGAAAAAAATAATATTGGAAATAGTAATTTAATATTTATTTTGTTTTCTAACTCTTCCAATGCTTTTGGAATCTATCATCATGTGTGGGGTCAACATTTGTTATGGCTTGCTATGTGATGTTTTTTCACAGCGAAAAAGAACATTTCTTAAATATACTTCTCTGCCAATCTCCAGGAAATAATATTTCACTTGAAAAATAATCCCATAGATTCAAAAATAGATTCTTATATCTAGCTAACCTGTCTACTCCAGTTGTTCACCAACACAACATAGGAGCTTCAAAATCTCTAGGTATTCTTCCTTAGAACATCTGTATAAAATGGGAGAAGCTTTTCTCTGTTTTGCAGGTGCAAATATTACTTGTATATACTTAATGTAAACACAATTTCAAATTTAGTGTAAAGCCCAGATACTCACACCTGCAATTTATTCCATAGCTAAGTATTTAACAGCTGTCCAATCCTTTCAGAACATAACTTCATAAATTCCTGAGTAATTCCCCAATTCTTAAATGCTGGACATACATACATGGTGTGGAGCAGTCTGATACTCTTGAGTTATATGTGTTGTTTTGTGCATCTGCTTCCCATTGTAGCTCAAATTGGAAAGCCTTTTACATTTTAGATTTGTAGAATAGGTTTTTGTGCAAGATTCTCCATCTCTCTCGTGCAAACTTTTTCTCAGTTTTCTGACACAGCAGATGTTCTGAAAATCAATTCAGATTTCATACGCTAAAGTGGATGCTCTTTGCATTTGCATTTTGAAAATTATATTATAAATTGTAAAACATTGCTTCCTTATATTGGCCTTTGGTAAACCTGTTTCAAAGTGATGAATTTTTTCCATAGTGATGATATTTGTGAAAGAATTTGGAAATACCAAAACCCAAAATTAAAATGCATAGAGAAGTCTTCTCATTATTATCTGAAACATATTCATCCAGTCTTTCTTCTCATGTTAAAAAAAATTCATTACCTCTAAGCTACAAAGGGTGTTTTCAAACAGAGTTTTTTTGTGTTAATGTTTTTCATCTGATATTGTCCCTGCTTTGAGTCATAGGCAAAAGTACTTCACTTCTATTCTAAGGAGGCTGTTGGGCTGTCCTTTTCACCATAAAAACCAAAAGCATGCAGGGATCTTTCTGTGAGCAGCCCTGTGAGGAGAAAGTATGTGTAAAATATGAATGTTTGAGCACCAACATCCAAGTCATTCCATATGACTTGTGGATACTTTCTTCTCCTTAGACTTGGGGTGATGAGACCATGGCATCACCTTTGTCTTATCCCAAATTCCCACTACAGACCAAATTCCAGTGAATAGCCATATTGGAGGAGGTCTGGGCTTCAGTGGGCACTGATGGACAGCTTTGCAAAGGTTCTTAGATGATTTTAGCAATGTTTAAGCCGTTAACTATTTCAGTCTCTCACTTTACTGTCAATATTCTCATTACCTTCAATGGCAGCATACTTTTGAAGAGAAACGCTAAGCTCTGTTCCTCTACTGGCAATCATTCATTTTGATATGAAGACGCCAAGAGCAATTTTGAGATTTCTATTAGCTACTCTATGAGCTCTGAATAACTAAAGAGTAAGTAAACAGTAATTTAATAAAAGAGCTCAAAAAAAAAAAAAAAAAAAAGGAGCATATAAAGTGCATGAAACTTTTCAGAAGGATGCACTTATATGCTCATTCATATGTTTAAAGGCACAAACCACACGTAAGTCTCTCATCCATTGTAAGACCAGCCCTCAGTAATCACAGGCCTCTACAATCAAAAGGAAATTTTAGAATAAGGGTACCTTGTTCCCACTGGAGGAGGGTCGAGTTAGGGAATATTTAAACAACTGGACTCAAAGCAGTAGCTAGTAAGTTTGCCAGAGACACAAAACTGAAAGGAGCTGTCAATTCCCTCAAGGGCAGAGAGGCCAGGTGAATATAGAATAAACAGTTACACAAAATTTGAGTCTTTTGTTGTAATTTTTTTTGTTTGTTTACATTTAATGATTCTTAACAATAGTTAAAATACATCAAATTGTTATGACAAGTGAACAGACTGACTTGCAAAATTGTCAGGTCATTGAAATAAAAAAAATATTATTAATTTAATAATTTTAGCTAACTTAGTGTTTAATAAATTTAATATTACTTTTAAATATTAGAAATTTCCAGCCCTTAACCTGCAAGCAAACAGTTTTCCATGATTAATGTATAACTCAAGAGTAAGAGACAGGTTCACTCTTTTTTTGAAAAAAAAATGCTGTGAAAGGAAACTGAAATTTATTCTGTGGTACCTTTTAATGCAAACACTACTGAAATTCAGTATTATGGAAACAGTAAACAAAACCAGAGGAGTTTCTTAGGTAAAACTGTGAGTCACTAAGTTCAAAATTTGGATTCTCTGTGATACCGTAAGAGAGCACAAATTACCATAAATGTTGAATTACTTTCTCCTTAGTACTAGTAGTGCTAGTTAGTGCCTAATTATTTGACTTTATAATTTCAGAAGCCTTTATTGGATTTTAATATGTCATTTTAAGCTGACACTTGACTAATTCTAGTCCAGACAGAGGGTTTCAGTAGTTTTTGATTCAAAATAAAAGCAGTCAGTAAAAAATAAAAAAATAAAATTACTGTCAGTAATCTGGCAGTGTTTCAACAAGATCATTGATAAACCAAGATCATTCCAAACCAATTGGAACTTTTTCTTTGCTTTATATATCTTGAATCCTTTGCCTGTGGGCTTGCACATTTAGGGTTTTGTTGGTACTGTGTAGACGGAAAAGTATTTTAATATAGATTTTAATATAAATTCAATTAATTTATAATTAATCATAGAGCTCTGGAAAAATCTAATGCTCAAAAATGAATTAATTTAATTGAAGTAGTTTAATATGATTTGACAGATATTAAGTTACTTAGATTTTGTGAGGCATCTATCCAGGTAATTTGAATGCTAGGTTCTAAAAAGCAGCCATCTAAAAGAACAATTTAATGTAATTTTCTTTGGTAGACTACTTGAGGAAGTGTAGGTGTAAAGTAACCAGTTCCTCTTTTAATCATGAAATTCTTTTTAATTATAGACATAATTAGGATTGTAATTGTTAATCAATGTTTCATTAAAATACTGCAGTGGGAGGCTGTAGCAATTACTAGTTAAACAAACTTTGAAAACAACTTTGTATTTATGTGCCTTTTACCAGATACCACCTCTATGTTCATTTTGTTGAAGGTTTCTTTCAGAGTTTGGGGGTTTTTTTTGGTTTTGTTTTTTTTTTAAGTTTTTTATTTGGGTTTTTTTTTGGCCTGCAGGCAGCAGACATTTATTTGCAGTTAAATATGATACAGGAGGCTTTCTAGTTGCAGTAATAAATCTACTTAAGAAAAATTGGTTGCATAGGATTACTCAAATGAAAACACAGCCCTGATTTAGATGACTGTTTAATAAAAATCTGTTTAATCAGCAACACTGACTCAGCTCTCTGGGAAGTACACTAAATAATAACTTTCCCAAGGGTTATACTAGAAAGGATAATACTGATAGGGAGACTGGTAGTTTCAGATTTCAGCTAGTGAGTTACAAATATCCATAACAGTGGCATGATGATACATGAGTAAATTCAGCATCTTTTATGAAGAAATGCTGAACCTTGGCTCAATGGTGACCAAAGATCTGAAGGTGGGAATGTGCCACACTTGGTCAAGATCTGAAAATGTGAGTCAATTCATAACAAAAATAAAACTGAGAAAGAAGTGCTATCCTATCCCCAGCTGTTCCAAATCTTCCCAGTTCTGCCTGGAAATTTAAAGGGCCTATGGGAAGTTCAGCTGTAAACTTGTGTTCATAATATGGTATTTCTGCCAAAAGTTGCGTCTTCCAGTCTCCTAAGCTTCTGCATAGATCTCTGACTCCTCTTTGTTGTCTTTGTGGAGTCTATCATAGAGGAGAAAGCAGAGTCCAGCCTGCAGCTCCACACCCTTCTCTGATCACATAACTTAGACATACATCCTTTTCCTCTTCATTTGACCTTAGCTGTGTTAGAGAAGAATTCTTACTTTAAGTGTATCTGTTCATAATCTTAATCATCATACAGGTGTTTTGTAAATTCATCTGCTCCCTCAGGTTAAAGATGCATCTGTGTTATTAGACAGGATGAGTCAGAGTTTTATTGGAATCCTTTAGACAGCCCCACAGTGTGACTGAAGAGACAACATGTGCTGATAGCTCTTCCCAATGGACAGCACTGAATGCTGCTTGCTTTCTTAAACACTGCAAAGGTTTCCATCTTTGTTCCAGGAAACTTTTTGTACTCAGAGACACCTGGATTATTTTGTGCTTTAGTGCATGTCATATATGTGCTGAGTGGCATATAAAACACAAGTTTTCATCTACAAAACACAGTTAAAAAAACTAATAAAAACATCACTGTTCTCATTTTTTTCAAATAAAAGAAACAGGTATAGAGAGATAAAACAGCTTTTTCAGTGATCCTCTGAAGGTTATGTATTCAAGACAGGGGTATGCATGACAACAATTTTTTTAGTATTGAGTGTGTATTTATTTATTTGTGTTCATTAGCTCATACTTAAATTCAGTTTAAATATCAGCAGGTCTAGTAATCTTCTGTGATGTTTATCAATACAGAAGTGTACAGTGAGAAGAACTGTTTATTTTTCCCTTTCATTACTGTAGACTTCTACTTAGTCTTTCTTTGTTTATCTATATAATAAGTAGGTATAATATGATGGGAATTTTAATTAATCAGAGAAAAATCTCTTTGGCATTGCTCATGCCAGTATTTTACTAGGATACTCCTATGGAATTTGAGCTTACAGGGTATTAATTAGAAAAAATCACAGATAAAGAAAGCAACATTTCAGTGATGTCCAGAAAAATATTCTTGTCCCTAAAGTCTTCAACCTTTTGGATTAAAAATATGGATAGAACAGAGCTATCTGAAAAAGGACTATCTTTTATCCTTCATTAAAAAACAAAAAAAAAACACCAAAAAACAAAACAAAACAAAACAAAAAAACCAAAACAAAACAAAAAAACCAACAACTTAGCCTGTTTCCAGATGTTGGTGAAGCAAGTTTCACTTAGCTACTAGAGCATTCCCTCCTTAGACAAATTAATAATAGAAGAGTTTTAAAAATCAATTTCTAATAAAATAAAAAAGTATCTCTCCAAATGAAGAACTTGCTGTGCACAGCTGCTCTTGTGTTAACAATTAATGGCTAGCAGTAGTGTTGTGGCCATGATATTGAACTCTCCAGAGAAAGTAATTACTGAAGCAGATCCTAAGAGACTGGAAAGCCTTAAAAAAATCCATAGAAAATGAATCAAAAGCCTTGAAAAACTGAGAGTGTCACTTTTTTTTTTGCAAAAGGTTTTATATTTCTTAGCTGTTAGTTCCTGTTAACAGCTCAACATTTAAAGGAACCTTTAAAGTAGACAAACAAAGTAAAACCACAAACACTTTCCTAGTAATGCATCTTATAAATTATCAATTAGTGCAATTAGTGTGTGTGAGTCAGATGCCTCTACCTTTTCATAGAAATAAGCCTTTTTGAGTGTACTTATTTTTTTTTCTTTTTTTTTTTCCTTATTTCCTTTGAAATCTGGAAGGGAGAAACAGGAATTGACATGATTTGGATCTAACCATACTCATCATGGAATTGTTGTTGGAAAAGGCCTTCAAGATCATCAACTTTAGCCATCAACCTAGCACCACTACCACATTCACCACTAAACCATGTCCCCAAATGCCACATCCACATGTTTTTTTAACTTTCAAGGATGGTGACTGCCAGTTCTCTGCACTGTCTGTATGAGTGCTTCACAACCCTTTCTTGCAAGAAGTTTATACTAATATCCCATTTAAATGTCCCCTGGCACAACTTGAGGCTGTTTCATCTCATCCAGGTCTCTTGTTAGTTGAAAGAAGAGATTGAAACCCACCTCACCTCAACCTCATTTCGTGATATGGAAAATCTTACAATAAATTCAGTATTTTTTCAAAACTGATGTGCTGAATTTTGTAGTTACACAAGTGGATTCACTGAGTTATAGGATAACATGCTATTTCTAGTGAGTTAATGAAATTACATACCGCAGCTCACCATGCCTTCATACTAAAATTCATGCCATCTGTGTGTCTTTATGATACAGATTTAAATCTCCAGAATTTGCTTTTATAGGAGAAAAAGAAAAACCACAACAAACCCAAAAAAACCAGCTTGTTGCTTCTTCTCAAACTCTGATACTCCAGCCTTCTTTGGGGACATGGTCGCTAGTCCAGGTGAAGTTAATGCAAGGACACATTTAGGATGAAATTCAGTTTGTACATGCAGAAAGAGAAATGTTTGCCTCCGAAATAAGATAACAGAAAGAAGGTCACTTTAAGTTGCAGACTGCAGTATCTATTGCACATTCTAATCACTTTTGGGGTTTTTGGTACAACAGGACCAAAAATCAGTAGATTTGTTTGTGTATGGACTATTCCCATATCAAATCTTTGCTTAACTGATTTGTGATAAAACTGAAGGCAGCATTGCCCATAACATAATCATACATTACCACATGGGTAATACATACTAAAAAAACTCAAGATTATTATCCTCTCTTTTCTGTATTGTGATTATGCTATGAAAGTTACAAAAGACATTGCACAGAACTGTCTATGTTAGAAAGATTTTACCTGAACACATTTTAAGGTCTTGGTAATTTTCAATCACTTGGAGAAGAAAATTGCAAGGGAATGGCTGCATTCAGTCCTGACTGAACATCTGGTGTGGTAGCACAGAGTTAATCATAACAACCTCTGTCTTGGGAGGATCGTACTAACCAGTTATTAATACAAGGCATCATGATGATACAGATATCCTGAATACTAACTACAGCAATTGAAAATGCTATGATGATTAATGTTAAGGGCCTTTAAAGTTATGGCTGTTTCTTATTTTTAGTTACCATGTCTCACCTTTCACTGAAAAACAGCTAAGGAATTTTACAAAAGAATTCCACTGAATCTACACTGAAATTCAACTGATGTCTTTCTGAGTAGAAAGTTGAGGAGTACCACATTTCTCAAATTGTCTGGGCTATCACATACCTGAATTTAGGTTTCTTCACATAAGTTGACTAAAAGAACTATGAAAGTATCTGCTGTAATTTGTACCTTTGCTCCATCTGAGGAAGACTTTTCTGAATCTGGCTCAAGAAATTGAATAGTCTGTGATTTTGATTGTTTTGTATATCCATGTGAATGTTAATTTGAAAGATAGCAAGATAAAATCTGGAGTTTGAGTCAAAAGAAAATGATACAGTCTGGGTTTTGATAATGGGCATTTGTTACCTATATTATTATCAGATTTTATCCTCTTTTCTCAAATGTTTTAATAATGTAAAGGGATGTAAAGCTGTTAATAATTCATCTCTGCCTCTCTGTTCCTTGCATACGTAACCAGTAGAACAGGGCAGAATTTTCAGGAGAGGTTCCCTCATGACACTCACCTATGCCTCTGGAATCATTACATGAATTCAGAATGGGAGTTTGTAGCCAAGGTCTGCCTTTCCTAACACATATTTTCATTTAGGCTCTACCCTGTGACAGTCTCTATGGTGCATTAATTGGTGCTGCTTGTAATCAACAAACCTGAGGATTTCTACTCTAAATGTGGAGAATAAACAGAAAAGCGTGGCTTGAATTGTATCCAGTCCTGTATCTCAATAATGCAAACAGAAGTGGAAGGGATATCAAACCCAATGAATTATTTATAAAGTACCAAATCTATCCACATGCCAAACAAGAAAATCATCAAAAGGGAACATGAGTCAAGCCTAATGTGTGCACCAGAGAACTGTGCAGTGTTGACATAGTTCAAAGATACTCATGAACGATTAACTGTGGTGAGGTTGATTTCTTGAAGATAGCGATGAGCTGGGTTCCAAACCACCTTATAAAAATATATTAAACAACAGATGATATACACAAAACTGTAAATGTCAAAATCCATGATCAGTTTAAGTTTTTGAGGGAAAAGTGTAATGATGCTTTTTGTGTTTTTATTTTTGCTTTTATTTTAGACCACATAATAGCTTTTGTCAGTAAGATATGAGCTAGTTTCCCCAAATGGCTTTATAATGTGTTCTGTATATGGATCAAAAAAGCAACACATCTCTTTCACTGGTCTTCATCCCTTCTAATTATTTCCTGTATAATTATAAATGCATACTTAGTTATTTTTGCATAGAAAGTATTTATCATCTTTCAAAAAGGTTGTTTTGAAAATATTAAATCAGGATAAATTAAAATTGATCAGTGAAGATCAAATATCATAGAGGAATTTCATATTCCTATTAAAAGCAATTTCAATAATATCTGTAAATACCCAGAATGTTTCTAAAACCAGTGAATACATTTCAGGCAATTCAAAGCCATCTAAAATTCAAAGTGTTATTCCAGATAGAGACTAGGATGAATGGGTAATTTAGTTATGTTCATTTTTGAGGCTGAAGAGGGAATTCAGCACTTTTTTGGTCTGAATGAAATTTTAGATACTAAGGGCTGAGTCCTTATTTTTGTTATGCAGAGCCTTGCAGAGGCTTTCTGCTAGATTATGTAAATTGTTGTAGAAACCATCAGAAAGATCAATAGAACAAGTTTCCTCATTGTACATTATATATCTTAATTAGTGTAGGATACAGCAGCCATTAATATCCTATCATAAATCTGCAGTCATGGAAACTTAAGCATGTGGAAGCTTGTCATATTTCCCTGAAAAGAAAATAATGTATTTATTAGGGAAAAAAACCAACTTACTGACATGTGGCACAGGAAATAGTGGTTTAACAGCATGGTAATAAATAATGTTTTTAAAGACCTTCTCCAGATCTCCCTGAAGATGCTGACAGTCATCCCAGAACTGTGTGTACTGAAAGAGCCATGCTAATGAGCAAAAAGTAGAATCTAGTTGTTGTGTTCATCACTGTCTATCTACCCAAAACAAAAACTGTTACCATTCATAGTAAATCTCCAGAAGGACCAGATAGGCTGTAAGTAGTGTGCTGAGTGTCTTCTGCTCAGTTTATTTTGTGTGTAATTGGACTGTTATTACAGTTTTTAGCCTGCTTCTGGTGAATTGTTTGCTTTCCATTGTTTGTTTGTTTGGTTTTTTTTAACCTGCTAATATAGATGTAGCAAAAAAGAGATAGTTTGGGCCTCACTGCAATCCAGGCTAAAGCTATGGTAGTACTGAGTCTAAGGCTTAGCAGCTCGAAGTTTAACCAAAGGAATTCTGCTGCAGATCAGTTTGGGAAAAACATTATCTTCGCATCCTTCATTTTACTGTCTTAACTAGAAGTTTTGAGCATCCTCTCCATATCAAAAAACAAAACCGAAGAAGGAATTTTTGAATGTGTTGTGGTTTATATTCCAGTTAAAAATCCCTCAAGTGTTATACAATCATTTGGCGCTTTTGGAAGTACTAGGGAACGTTTCAAGCATTTAAAATTTTGCTATTAGGTGTTTAAGTTGGTATAAATTTTGCCTCAATGTTTCTGAAAGATTTGCCACATTCTGTTTGGTCTAAAGGCTCTGGTTCTGAAGGGCTTTCTATCCAGAGAGCTGGTGTTGGCTTACCTGTCAGCTGGTATTACATTGACATGTATTTGTAGCTCTCAAATTTTGCAGGAGAAAAATAGTGGAATTATTTCTCATGGTCTTCCGTTGCACGGCTAAATTGA
This sequence comes from Certhia americana, assembly GCA_018697195.1. NCBI lineage: Eukaryota > Metazoa > Chordata > Aves > Passeriformes > Certhiidae > Certhia > Certhia americana. The sequence continues at coordinate 8,258,409 of CM031879.1, forward strand.
AATCTCAACCCATATTTCTGTAAATGTTAGTTTAGCACTTAGAAAAATTACCCTGTAGTTTAAAGTAGGATGTGAAGATTGTGATATCAGATGAATTTTTAGCGAAATGTTCCTATGATGGTTTTCAGTAGATAATTTATGTTATCTAAAGGTCCATTCTGTCATTCTGTCTGTAGAGCATTGATTCAGTTTTAAATTATTACCTCTGTCAGCATCCACTGTCACAGTAGTATGTGAAGATTATGTTAGAAGGGCCCTTCTTCAGCTCCTGTACTCAAATTCTCTTTGAACCATCATCTTTTTGCTTTACAGAACGCATTTAAGGAGTTGAAATTATCTTTAGTGCGAAATAAAGTAACATTACCAGTGTAAATTGAATTTTCTCTGTTGTTTAGAAATAAATCCAGATCATAAATTGAAATAATTCTCTGTTTATAAATGCTGTCCAAGATATATGTCAATTAAGTGGGACATATTTGGTAGGGCATAGCCTTTTAACTGAATGTCACTGAAAAGACTGAAAGTTTTGGCAAAAATATGGCAGCCTTGGTCAGTATCTTGATTTATATTTGCTATTTTACTGAAACCACTCATAATACGAACTGAAACTAACACATTGCAAGTAGTTTTTGCAAGTCTCAGGGAATGTATCTGAAAGATGGATTTTCAGATGGAATTCCTATGGAAAGTATAACCTGAACAGAGACAAAAAATCCATCACTGAATTTGTGCTAACCTTTTAGGCTCAATAAATTCTGGTGAATTTAATCTTTGCATATCTAACTAATGATACTTAAGTTAGAATGTTGGCATATATCCATCTCAAAAAATTAAGTTCTCTCCTTTCTGAAAATTTCAAATACTTTTATCCTGTCAGGTCCCAAAGGACCTGTCAGGTGGTCTAGTCTGAAATCACAGACAATACTGATATACATTTTGAGGTTCTCCTGGTGTGCAACAATACACAGTGTTCTCTGTGGCTGCTAAATGTGGGTTACACTTAGCTTTAAGGTTCCAGTAAGTGACAGGCCAGCTCATGGTTTGATCTCTTAGGTAAAGGTTCATTTAGTAAAACCAAAAATAGGCAGCTACTCAAAGCTGATGGCTTCTTTTATATTCATGGGTGGAGATAAAATTCTTCCATTTTGTCTTAGGTATATGATTTTTCAGGAAGAGTCCTGGAGCTGCCTGTATCTTTCTTTATTTCCTAGACAGAAAAATGATTGATGTCAGGAAATAGATCCCCCAAGGCGTTTGGCATACAGTGAGAGAACAAATTGCAGAACATTATCTCATTCCCTGTAACTTTTCACATTTTTATTTGTGTTCGTTAAGCTGTCACATGGTTTTGAAAGGCTCATTTTATTTCCCAGTAAGGAAATAATTCCTGTCCTTGCTGAAAATTATGGTAAAGCCTAGATTAAACACTTGAAAAAAGGTAATAATTCTTAGCATTTTCTTTACAGAGACATAAATATTTACATGTCTTTTTTTTTTTTAGAGAATATGCTACTTTCATATTTTTCTAATATGCATTTTTAGGTAAAGCTCTTGAATCAGTGTACAATTGTTTAGGCTCATAACTGAGATACCATTACTATATACAGCAATAATTAACTTCTAAAAAAATTAAGTAAGTTGTTGTTTAAAAAGTTGTCTCATTAGCTGAGTGTTTGAATTTTTGGTTCCATTGCAATCAATTCTAGTCAGTCCCTGTTTCTTCAACACAGTTGGCCATAAATTTACATATACATATACATATACATATATACATATATATACACATATACATATACATGCACATACACATACACATACACATATACACATACATATATGTTGTTTTATTGCATTGTATTTTATGGTAATATGTATAAAGGTGTCTACGTATTTCAACAACATATTACACAAATACAGACTCTTTTTTATCCATATGAAATGTTGATATTTATTTATGTAGTGCCAAGTCTCTGATATTGATTCATTACATTGTTGTAATTAAAATATTTGAGATAAAGTTTTATATTTTTCCATACAATTTTTTTTTTCTTCTTAGCTTCCCCATGGGTAGATAAAAGTCGAACTCCTAACAAAATAGATCTGTATGATGTACGCAGAAGACCATGGTAAGCTTTCTTCTTAAAGGTTTGGGGTATATATATATATATATATATATATATATATATATATATATATAT